>JAVQKG010279324.1:0-11480 GCA_036025885.1 Hypseleotris bucephala
TATACTGTAACTCAAAAATGACAAAAGTTAGACATTTTTAGGATCATCTGGTCTTAGTTCTATCATATCTTTTTTCAATATTTTTTGATAATACCATGCCTTTAGTTTTTGTATTAGTATCGGTGGATTTCGAATATCGGTCGATCCACAAAGCCCAAATATCGGGATTGGTATCGGGACTGAAAAAGCTGGATCGGTGCATCACTACAAAGCAACACTAGCCGAACCGTTACTTCATAATTGTGCCAATAAATAACTATAATAACCCTGCAACTACTCTCTCTATCCTGGTATGTGATTGGTGAGTCTTGATGTGAAATGATAACGTGATTACATTCAATTACGTCACAAAATTACCCAAACATTTCCAGAATTTGATTTTTAATTATTTTACACAATTTAGTAATCCTATACACTGAGGCTGATATAGTGAAGTGGACGTGGCTATGTCAAATCTGAGCGGTCAGAAAATGTAAAATACTTAACAATTATCAAAAATTAAATTAAAAAGATTGTGTTTTTCTAGATTGTATTTCTCAAACACAACAAACCACACATTTTTGCCTTAAATCTTTTTCTTGCATCCCTCCGGTCCACTTACATATTGGTGACATCATACATTCGACTCCACAATGCTTCAGCTGTCTATGGAGTTAATGTAGGTGTTATTAGTGTTAGACCATGTGGGTGCGTGGGTTTTGAATCGCCGAGATGTTTTTGTGTGGGAATTTAGCGTCTTATGAAGGTGCATGAGACGTTTGTTATGTTTCTTATGTGTTTTGCGCGGCTGACTCACAGAGGTAATGGTGTACCGGTGTATCAGGATGCCCCTTAGGCCTTTTTTTGGTGGATTTTTCTCCCTCTCCTCTTTCTCCTCCTCCTCTTCCTCCTCTACCTGCACCACCACCACTTGAAACAGGAGCCTACGCACATTCAGCAGGCTCACACACACACTCACACACACACACATAAATCTACAGTAAGTTTTCCCTTTGCCAGATTTCTGCATCATCAAAGTCCCATCCACCTTGGTGCATGGCGTCTTTGGATAGAAGAATATGTCCTCTGTTTGTGGCCCTTTCTTGTTTGATGCTAATCTGCTCTGTCACTGTGTTGGCCTAATACGCTCTCTCGCAGCTCCTCTTTTGTTGCAATTGTTTCCTTGTTTTTTTCTTTTCATACCGCAGTGTTTGTCATTAATTTAGAAGACTATGATGGTCACAGTAATCTAAAATTTTGCTTAAACCTTAAACTTTCTATTTATTTTTAATATAAAAGCAAAAATTGTTTCGGAGCATTCTAATATGTTTTGTTGTCTTCTAAAATGAAACATTCTCTTAGTATTTTGTTCAACTGACATGTGACATAATGTTGAGAGCTGAAGCGCTGATCTTCTCAAGCGTTAAAAACATTTGGTTTCACCTTTGTATGTAACGAAACTCCACTTTGTGACTACCTTCCATTGTTTGCATGTCCTGTGGTAGTGAAGTGTGTATAGCCAGCAGGGGGAAAGAGGGCCTTAAAGGGACATTCACCTAATCTGTGCCTTTTCAGCAGAGAGAACAAAAAAGCTACAAATAAAGACTGGGGTTTAGTCAGATATTCGATTTTTCAATTATAATAAGTCAAATGCCCCAAGGTGTTCAAAATAAATTCAAACTTCCTGTAAAACTGATTAATAAGTCCCCTTTAAAAAGTTTCCCCCACTCTTAAATTCATGGGAAACTCTGTGTACCCCTGTACCCCCTGTCCCTCGTCCGCTCTTTCTTCTGTCGCCTCTTTATTCTTTCATCTTCCTCTTTTGCATGTCTTCTGTCTCCATTAGGAAGTTTTAATGGCTTCATTGTCACATTCCTTCTGGCACAATGAACACCAGCGGTAATTAAAGAGCCTGCCGTTAATTACCTAGACCCCGGCTTTTTACATTTTTCCTTTTTCTCAAGCCCCCTTCTGATTTTTTTCTCTTCTCTTCTTCTTCCCTTCTCTGTCCATCATCTCTGTCCTCATCAAAGTCTTCGGAAAAATGCCTTGACTTTGAGCTAGTGCCCGCTTTCATGTGAGGTGAAAAAATTCAGCAAAGAGTCCTTCCTTTTTCTTTTTGACTGTGTCTTTGAAGCCTGCAATGACAACACACTCATCATCTTTCATAAGACAAGAATGTGTGTGACCCCTGTTTTTTTGATACACACAGACGCACACACACACGCACACACACACAGACGCACACACAAAGAGGTGGAGTTTAATGATGATGATGGCTCTGGGAAACTCTCACATTTCTATAAGGCCCAAGTTGGGGACCTCTCCACCGTCATGCATAAGCTCCTATGGTCTCTAGAAGATTCAGTTTTCTTTGTCTTCAAACCATCTTAGTCACATTATCAAGCCGCATAACAGTCCGGTATATTTTGACATTTTAGCCCAGCAACTATGGGCTTTAGGTGGAGTACTACGTTGACAATCCAACTCCCATTTATTTACAATACACTTTGGATTAAGATTGGACTTTCCTAACAGATAGGCCTTTAAATCTAGTAGAAATACATGATCTTGGTGAATTGTGCAAATAGGTAAAAAAAACTCTACAGCCCCGTAAATGGATGCATATAACCAAACCACCTGTCTTTGAATTTAAGTCTTTTTGTGTTTCAATAGTACAATCCCCAAACTTGGCCATTTACAAACTCTTGTTATGTGAAGTAAACTTATATTCAGTTTTAGGTCCAGCTGTATACCTGCACGTCCTTATGTTTTGTCACCAAACACCAGACGTCTTTTCTTTTGAAGTCATTGTGCACTTTTTCCCTCACTCAGCTTCTCTTTCTGTCACATGTCCTCTGCCGACTCCTCTCTTTCTTCCTCTCTCTCTTTCTCAGTGTCTCTTTCCTGATCTCTCCATCCATTACAGACCCACAGAGCGCTGAGAGCAGATGCTGTCTGTCCAAACCGCCATGCCCCAAAGTATTGTGTGCTTCACCTCTCCTTCCCCCTCGTCTCCCTCGATCCTCCTCTTCATGTCCCTCTCGGGGATCCATTTGTTCTCCGTCCACTGATCGCTGCTAATGTCCTGCTCCTTCGTTCCTCTGTCTTTTTCGGATGGGTGGGAGGGGTTGCCTGCTTGGTGCATATTTGTGTATGTAAGTGTGTGTGACCGGGCTCTGACCTATGGGATTTCAGGGTGAACAGGTCACCACCATTGCCACTGACAGAAAGAATTAGAAGCTAGAAGCAAGGCTGAGAGACATATGAAAAACACAAATTGTATTACAAATATTGTATTTGATGACATTTATTTGCTGCAATAGATTTGCAATATATTGTGCATCCCTTGGTAGAAACTTGGAAAGAATGTCTATAAAGATGCATGTATGAATGCATTGAGCTCAGACAGGTGCAGTCATTTCAGTGAAGGGTGCCCTAGGGTGCCCTTTGAAGAGCGATTTGAAGACAGAAAGAAGTTCAAGATCCAGAAGGAGATAAAACACTGGCACAGTATAGATTTAGGATCAGAGCTGCCAAAAATACAACCAATACAATTTGCCAGTGGGTCAAGATTAAGACACACACACATACTGTACTCCCCATCCTTTCATCTGCAGTAAACTGTCTCTATACAGTAAATCCATCTGGTCTTTTGTACTTTTAGAAAAACAAAGGTGCCATAAGCATCTCACATAAGCAAACATTACAGTGGTAGAGTCGTAAGTGGACACAGAGCAAAATATTTACCCTGCCCTTGTATTAAATCTTATGTGTCAGCCTGGTTAAGAAAAGTATAACATGTTGAAGAAACAGTGTGTGCACAAATATCAAAAACATTTTATTTACAAGTTAGAAATTTTCTTTCCTGTGTTTTACAGCAAATGGTCCCATCGACCACCACTCGAGAAAAATAATAACTGCCAGACCTATTTAATCACTAATATGTACTTCAGAATGTGTAACTATAGCCACTAAATATTTAATCAAAACCAATGTCACAAAGCAAATCACTCTCTAATTTTAATCCATCATTAGTAGGAAAAAATGCCAACTGACACAATGTTCTCCAAGCATCCAATAACAAAAGACTAGACTAGATTAAGATTTTTTAGACTGCTAATCTGAGGATATTACATAGCACTATCATTTGTAAGTAGCTGAATGGTGTTAGAATTACCAGGAAGAATTAGTGGAAGGAAGAAGCAGAAAGCGGGATCATCTGCTGTGAATGGCCGCGGGCGATTGAGGGCCCCTTTGACGTAGCCTGACAGCTCTTTTCTTCATCCCTCCATATGTGTGTTTGTGTGTGTGTTTATGGGAGAATGGGCCTTTTTCTGCTGATTAAATGGCCACATGCACAGGGTAACAGAGGCTAGCAAGGAACAACAGACAACTTCATCATTAGAAAATAAACATGATAAGTTAAGTATGACTAGCAATATTTGGGGATACCTTTTGACTACACAACTATTTTTATCAATGCTGCCAATTGAAGAAGGAATAAAAAGACTTTAAATTTACTACACAAAACAGTGTAAATAACAAACTAAACCAGGACCAAACAGCAACTAAACTGCGACCAAACAGGGACTAAACAGACACAGTAGTTACATCCAGAAGTGCTTTTGGCCATAGCCCTCCCTTTGTAGCCAGTCTGTCCCTGGTCACCTTGTGAGGGGCAGCCTGCTCGGTGGCACAGCTGCTGATTATGTCATTATTTCTGGGCTGTTTTGGTGTGTGTCTGTGTATGTGTGGAACTAATGAAGCGTGGCAAAGTGGACTCATGCCAAAATGACCAGGGTGTGCATGCGAGCTGCAGATGTGTCACAAAGAGAGCTCACGTCCCATTCGTATTACTACACAATAAGCACTGTACACTTAGAGCCATTTAGATCACTATAAGCTAAGTCTTGTGCAAAGCCTTTAAGGCCCTCTTTCCCCCCATTGGTCACGCCCACTTCACTACTATCTACAAATGTGTAATCAAGGGTTTTCAGCTCCTGAGAAAATCCTGAGTGTCAGCATCCAGGAAACATACGTAAAAGAAACTAGACAGTTAAAACTTTACAAACCTCAGAAAAAGTTAGCATAATAGAGACTAAACTATGGTTTTTGAGGTGGCATATTTGGTAGTTTTACAAAAACTACAAAAGCAGAAATGATGTTGGTTGGTGTGGGATAAGGGATGTTTTCTTCTGGCTGGCCTAGTACCAAAAAAAGAGAAACATGGAAATTGCTGCCATTGTACATTACTAAGCATCTCGTCTTACATCCTTTCCTTTCTTCTGTCGCCATCTTGTCGCCTCGCCTTAATATCTCCTTTTCTCCATCCATCTTCCATCCTCCCTCCTTGCTCTCTATGCTTTTATTGTTTACCCCACACACCCCTCTATTGCCCCAGGAGCCTACTATTCTTCCCGGCCCGTCCATCTCCTCCTCTCCAGATGTCCCACTCCTATCTTCCAGACTCCTGGCCCTTGTCTGTGCCTTCTGCCTCCTGCTTTCTCAGCCTCTCAGAGCAGCACTGACTTCCTGACCTCCGGAGGCCCCATCACAACACTTCAGCCCCCCCCCCCTCCCCCCTTCTCAGCCTTCTCAGCCTTGTCTCAGCTGGTGCTTTCTATACACACTCAGACCATGAATTTATAAGTCCACATAAAGCACCAAGCGCCAGTTTTTGGGTTATTCTGCTGTTTATAGTTATTATAAATCTTCAGCTCCTATTTAAAGTCAAAATAATATTTCTCTATTCTGCATTTTGGTGGTTTGGTGGGTCACAAATGGAATGTTGCACCAAATTTTATTTCAACAATCCCAAAGTCATTGTAAACAAGGCACAAGAAGCACGTGTTAATAAGACTAGGGGGTGGATTTGAAAACCATGGGACAGTAGTAGAACGACTTCATCAGTGTCTTTGACCCTGTTCTTGACTCCTGTAATGGAGGTGCACCTTGAGAAAAACCCATGTGACGCTGTGACACACACTACACCAACACAACATACACACACAATAAGACACACACACACTTCAAGGCTTCATGTTTTCAAGGCTATCTGTGAAGTGTTTGCTCAGCTTTGGGGCTTGCTTCCTGTCTTTATTCAACATGATCCAAGGATTTATACTTACTTACTATGACACAAGTCAATTTTCCATGTCTTATGAATAAAAAAAAATATTATGAATGAGTGGATATCAAATTTCAAAGTTATATAATCGTCTCAGATGTGTCCCAACTTCTTGTTTTGGACTCTTTGCCTCAATCATGGCCACGTCTTATCAGTCACACAGGGGTGCAGAGAAAGGGGTAGGAAGAACATGGGTTGTGTTTGCCCAAAGTGACAGTGTGGGCCAAGGGCTTATCAAGGCCTTTGTAGATTATTGATCGAAGCAGATATGAGAAGTTTGTGTGTTAGCTCTATGTGTGTGTGCGTTCAAGGTTTGGGAAGTTCTGGCTTGAGTCAGTCAAATGTCAAAGTCCTCTTCAACTTCAGTTTTTAATGTTTCATGTGAGAGTCATTTCTGAAAAAGGTCAGTTCGTGTTTGCAGGAAATAGCATGTATTACATTTTCTGTCTTGGAATTGAGGTAATCCATCAGAAAAGGTCTATTGTACAATATATAATCTAGTTAGTTTAAATATATTGCCACACTCCAGTAAGGATATCTATTGGCTTTGAATGAAAAGCTACTGGGGTTAGAGAAATGTGTATTTTAGATATGAAACAAAGCAAGCAAATAATTAGGGATGGGACAATACACAATAATATAATTTCTCAAAATAAAACATTTATTGTGGCTGTTTTTTAACATCATAATAATTGTCATTGCAATAATCATCATTTATTTGCACCTCAATGCCCTTTAAACCTAACTGTGAACAGATCACAGATCATGGACTACACCCTTTAAAATCAGTTAGTCTGAGGCTGGACATGTTTTGAGACAAAAAAAGAATAATAATAGGTAATAGGGATTAACAAGTAGCCCACCGACAGTCATAGTAAAAACATGGGAATAGCTAGCATTCCCAGGCCCATCATTTGAAGTTAGGAATTAACCTGGCTGGCAGTGGGAGCTTGCATATTTCCCTGCATTTCATCCTTCAAGGCTGCAGCTCGCACACACACATATGCCCGTACAGCCTTATCTTCCAGGGTCTCGTCTTGTTTGGCCAACGCTTGTGCAAATAGAAGGTGCAATACATCTCCTGACAGTTCCCAAAAGCTAAAGGGGAGAAAGCACACGTTGGCCAAACAAACAGCCAACCCTGAGTCACTGGGAGACAAGAGATTTCTCAGGCTTTAGCGATATACACACACACACATACACACAAACACAGCCCCGGGGCTACCTATTTAAACGTTTGTCTAAGCAGTCTTAAGACAGGGGGGTGGCTGCCCCGAATGAATAGCTCACAGCAAGCCGTCCACCACAGGCTTCTTTTGTCCGCCGTCATATTTTATTATCTCATCAAAAAGCAGGAAATCCGATTCCCTCTCACTGAAAAAGAGCTTATCCTTCTGTCTCAAAGCAACCTGTCACAAGAGAGCGAGGTGGTGCAGAAAAATGGACTCAAAGCTCAGTGTTAACTCGCATGTTCCTCCTTTTGTAGCTTTGAACTACTTGTATAGGACTAAACACCATTAAGATTCTTGTTATAGTAGCAGTATTGTGGCTCATTGTTAATTCTTTTCCTCTTTTTTGCTTTACTGTCTTCCTCCTGTAGTATTGTATTACAGAGCACTAACAATATCCGTTTCATGAAAGCCGACCGCCCTATTCAAAGTTATGAACATCAAACCAAACTTTCCATTTTTCCTCATTTAGATTATTGGACAGTGTTAACATTCATTAATGGGCCACGTAGGTTTTTAGTACTACAAAAAATGAAGATATACTGTGATTTTACTTAATACCATAGATAGGGTTTCAGGTGAAAGGTTTGAAAAAATAGACAATATGGTGAGCAGCATTGTTGTGAGGGAAATGCCTTGTTGACATACATACAAAGACTTATAATGGAATCTGCAGAATGACAAAATATCAAACAGGTGGGCTACAGTAGCATAAGACACATTGGGTGCCACATTATTAGGCACAGAGTCTCTCTAATAAAGTATCCAGTTTTGTGAGTATAGTTTGTAAATGTTTGTATGTACGGTATACTTGACAATATTTAAATAGTTTAGTGGGCTAGTCACCTCAATTGCCTTCCAAGTCTTCCCATTCACATACAGTATCTCTTGGTCTCACTATTTCTAGTACCACCATTAGCCAGTGCCTTTCTTTCCCCTCTCTCCTCCCCTCTCTCGGTACATCTGTCCTTTAATTTTGGGCTCTGCTGAGAAGTTGTTCAAAAAGCCCTATGAAATATGTATGAAGGATTGTGAGCCACGCGATTGGCCCCATTTACCGGACAGCTCGAGCGAATGAGCGGCCCACACCGGATAATCCCCCACAATGCCCCTGGAACAAAGGCCCAACAGCTGACCCCAGAGAGAGGGAGATAAAGTACGGGGCAGGAGGAGGGGGTGGAGGGTGGCTACAGCGGGACAAGGGAGGGGTCGCGGACAGTTAAGGCAGCTCATACTCACAAAACAAAGACTATGCTCAAATACATGTTATATCCAAGTATCTTTATTGCCAGTATAAATTGCTATAAAGTGATTACCATTTTCCCACTGTATCTTGACCATAACCACAGCCTATGTAACAAGTGATGTAAAGAGACAATTATGTAAGCCGCACATACAAGTGGGTGTGGTAAACCAATGAGGCTAAAATCTTTTATTGTGGTCTGTTAAATGTAGGTATGTCACGTTAGCCAGGCAGGAAAACCAGTGAAGTTCAGAAAGTCAAACTGGTCTATTGGTTTCCATTCAGTTGTATGTAAAATTAAATTAACAATTAGCCTATTACAGTGATTTATTAATGTAAATGGTTATATATCTACTTCTATGTCTGAAGCTCAGCCTTTTAATGTATAAAGAAACTTAGAATACAAGTCTAGAGGACAGCTGACTGGACTCTCACACTGACAGTCAGTTGTTAGACAGGTGACTCATGTAACTACGTGCTAGACTAAATTAGTATTAAAAAATATTGCTGTTTTGTGAGTTTTTGAATAGACAACAATTACTGTAAATCCTGCCTTTAAGCCTCTTTATTATAACACCTTTTTTTTCCCTATATTTCATTATTGATAGGACAGTATATTGAGAGGAAACCAGGGATAAAAGCAGGGAGTGACATTCAGCAAACTGTTGTGAGATGGATTCAAACTCACAATAAGGGGGCAAACATTTCAAGCTCAGCATTTGGGCTGTCTGCGCTAAGAACTGCAGCCACTTCATTATTAAACTTGCACTGTCCACTCCTGTGTATACATTTTCTTCTTAGACTGTCCCGGGCCCCTCCTTCTCTGCCACTGCTCCCTCCTCCCTCGCGGCCTCACTCTCGCGCTCGCTCAGTCAAGAGGATCTGAAATACCAATACCCTTTTCTCCTTGACATTGCTTTCTCCTTGCAGTCAGCGTTTTGCCGTCCTTTTATAGTCAAAACGTCAGGAGAAATTCCATGCAGGAATATTCTTAGTAATGCGGCACTCCCTCTGTTTCTATCCAGCGTTGTGGTCATTTTGTTAGGTCTTATGGGAAAAGCTGGTTTATACATAGACACGGAGTTGCCCTCTCTTCAGGGTCATTGTGCCAGTGTTCCACGTGTGACAGCAACCCCAACAATGACTTATATGCACTTGTATGGCACCAATGGAGAATTTAATATTTGAGGTTCTACTTGGACGCGCTCCCTTATTCACCTTTTTGGGAACAGCGACAGCGCACAGGGGTGTCTCCATTCATCACCTGTAGGGGGGCGGTTGGGGCTCTCTGTCTATGCGTGTGTTACAGCGGCCACTAACCTTGCTGCGTCCTGACACTCCCGATGAATATCTGCAGGACACCGGAGGAGCGGTGTCAGGCGTTTGGGCCGGCTGCAGTGTATGAGAACATCAGGGGGGAGCGGGAGGGAGGCAGTCAGCATTATCCAAGCAGGTGACCCCTGAAGGCTGCGTCGCCCCGGAGCTCTGAGCGGAGGAGACACTCGGCCAAATGCTGATGTTGTTGCATATTGCTCTGTCACTGCACAGGATCTAGAGTTGTCAAAAAGAACATTAGGGTGTTATCAAAATTGTGTACCTTTTTTGAAACAGTATTTTTCCTTAGTATTTGTATTCATTTGTCACATGCAACACTATAGCAGGAAGTGTCATCTCCTTGGCACAAGAAGGTGTAGCCGGTGTGTTTACTGAAAGAGCTTGTGTGTTTGTGCATATATGAGTGTGTGTGTGTTTGTGTGTGACAGAGTGCTGGCTCGGGGGAAGGTGTCACCGATCTTTGCCAGACTAATCATCTCCATAGTGTTACTGAGCGCTGCTGTCAGGGGCACTAAAGAGGCGCTGTGTCTCCCCGGCTCCCCAAGCATTTAGTACTTCCTCTTTCGCCAGCGCCGCTCCTTCCACGCTCCTCACGAGTTTACTTGAAGATTTACAGTGCAATCGTAAAGCTGTCACGTAATTTGGAGTGGTACAGGAGGAAGTGGGAAACGTTTGTGCGGAGTGTGAGAAACCTGAGAATTTTCAGAAGAAGTGCCACCTAGGATAAGATTTTAGGGAAGTAGATGGTTAGCAGACAATAGATTTATGCCCTAGCATGCAATACTGCTGTGTGCAAACATACTCCACTATAAAAGAGATAGTGTAGCTCGAATGTTTTGTCTTGGCAATTCTGGCAATGGCAATTCTGGAAATGCAATCTTTCAGCAATAAAAACATTTCTTTAAATTTTGCTCTGTGTATAATTTTTAATCTAGTTTTGTACATACAGGAGTAGACTTAGGATTTTAGACATTATTTGATAAAGAAAGTAAACAATAACCTTTTATAGTACTAAATGGTTACAGCGGGCAAACTATTATTGGCCTGTTATTGAAAGTCCAAGCCTGATTCTAATACTGTCTTGAAACTGTATTGTCCAGTGTTCATTTGACTGACCATCCCCTCCTCTGTTTGTGTGCAGGTCCCTGACCGTTTTCTGGAAGTGGCGGAGGTGACGCTCAGAGAGTTTTTCAACGCCATCGTGGCCGGGAAAGACGTGGACCCGTCCTGGAAAAAGGCCATCTACAAAGTCATCTGCAAACTGGACAGCGAGGTCCCCGAAATATTCAAATCCCCCAACTGTCTCCAAGAGCTCCTACACGAGTAAAAATCACCATTCCTGATCTTTCCTCCTACTTCTGAAAAATCCGACTTTTATTTCCTTGATTTGGAAGATTCCCAATTTTATTTCCAATTTGATTTTTTTTTATTGTTTGAATGTATGAAAGTTACGAAGTAGCATTCCCAATCTTGAAAGCCTCTGAATTGTGGCGATTCCTGAATGAACCTAGCTATTGTGTTGTTGTTCTTATATTATGATAATTATCACTATTATTATTATTAT
>JAVQKG010279342.1:0-15150 GCA_036025885.1 Hypseleotris bucephala
TTCCACCACCTCCTCCGCCATAAGGCAGTTGGTGTTATAGCAGTTGACGCAGACGCATGGGGCGTTCCGCCGATATACATTTGCTGTCGTTTACGACAGCCTGGGTCTAGTTTATCTTATTTTTTATTTCACAATTTGATTTTTTATCACCATATTACCCACCCCTACTTCTTACATAATAAATCTCCTCTCAACCTCAACAGGTGGTCTCATCCTTCCAAGCTCGAGTAGGGGTTTGTCCTCCCATAATGTTCCCTCCAGCACCTCTTCCTCTGTTCGCCATTGTCTGAGACATTCACTGAGCACATCATCTGTCGGGGCCTTATCCTTGATGTAATTATAAATCGTGGATGTTTGATCCTGGACAGTGGCTCTCACACTTGTCTGTAGCCTCTTTCCTTACAGAGCAACTGGATAGCTCACCTGGAATGTCACCCGACTTTCACACAGGGGACCCAAATTCAAAACATCCAGTGTGTCCTTAGGCAAGAGCCTTGGTGTATACTGCCTGCCTCATACAATGATGAGAGACAATGAAGGATACGAGTGACAGTATATACTAAATATATTTAGCTAGATTTTTCACATAATTTCCAAAAAGCTAAAAAAATATTACCAGAAATGATGGAGATTTCTTACAGTTAATTTGATTCAATGGACCTGCCTCATCGGCCCACATTTGTACGTTTACATTGTCCCTAAGGGGCTTAATGTGAATGGCACTGAGACTGACATTTAAGGTGCTAAATCCACAAGGATGTTCTAAGGATAAAGGGAGGGCGTTGAGTGCCCTGAAAGACAGTAAAACAGCATGACAGTGTGGAGCGTTTGTACCAGGGACTGCAGGCACGTCAATTCAGATGTAACATTGTTATCGCATGGCCCTGCAGTAAACTGACAGCCGGCCCGAATACCAAACTTTTTTTACGTTACACACCAAAAGTTCAATGACAGCAGAGCAGGTTTTCACCTAACAAACTTTTTTCTTCATCTTTGTTTATTTTTATTTTTTTGCTGCTGCTTAGTGAAGTATGCAAGACTGGCAATGTTTATTGACTTGACCTAGAAAAAGCTCTTGGCTGCTGTCTTAGTACAACAGTGCATACCTTTGTTTGATTTTGCACTGCGCTGTATATGGATGCACATCATACTGTTTACTTACTGCATACTTACTTACACAGTTAGGTGTAGTAGGAAACAGTGGTATGTGGGCTATTTTTTTGTGTCTATTTTGTCTTTTGTCTATTTTAATGAAAGGCATTACAAAATATAAATACTAGTTGGATTAAAAAAGAATGTTGAAAATGAACTGTGAGGGAGCCCCTGGTTGCATCAATCTTCTGTCGTATGTCCTTAGACGATTAGCTCTGTTGAGGCAAGCCAGTCCAGTGTCTTGTCATCCAAATCAGTTTGGAATTGATGTCCATCAGCTGGTCACTATATACTCCACTGTTTGCACTGGGTCCCCGTATTCACACTGGGCACTGTTTGTAAAACCCCAGCATTGCATTGCTGCACCAAAGTGTGCTACACCTGTCCTAAGGCAATTGAGTGTTGTCCATTGTTGTCGAGGTATGTGTTGGCCAGGGACCTCTGTGGGGTCTTTGATGTACTGGTGGAGCCTAGATGTAGATTGGCCACCAAAAATAATAATCATAACATCATACATACACTGTAGTTTATAATTATTAAAATTTGATTTAAAATTTACATTTCAGACGAGGTTTGTCCTGTTCAGATCTGGTTGTGTCTCCATAAGGTCCTTATGAGTTAAAAGTGGTTCTTTCTTTTACTACCTTCCTTCTTTCCATCCTACCTTCTTTCTTTTCCTTCTTTCCTATCTTTCACCTTCCATCCTACCTTTCTTCCTTCTTTCTTGGCTGGTATTTCTACTAATTGTGGTATTTTCTGCCATTTTGAGGTCAAATTTAGCCAAACATTGTTTTTTATGATTTAAATAGGGGTTTTCAAGTCTACAAATTGATACGGTGGTACAATATTGGCATTGTGGCTGGTATTAGTACCAACCACCTGTGGTATTGTGGTATTTTCTGCCTTTTTCAGGTCATATGTGGCCAAGCATTGTTCTCTACTCTTTCTACAGATGCAACCACTTGCAATGGCGCAGCCATTGCCCATTTTCTAGTTTATTTATTATTATTTTATGGCCATTGTAATCTGTGGTTTAGTCCTTATTTAAGAAAAAATCTGGCACCTAGGGCACCAGATTAGATAGTACCGGCAATGAACATCACTCGTTGATGTTAGTGTACAGACACTGGAAAAATGAAATCTCCTCTTTCTGACGTCGAACACCAAAGAGGACATATTTTATGAAAATATTCAAATATGATGAGATTATAATTAGGGGTGTGCACTATACAGTAGCCATTAGAGCTGTAGTCAACCGAAGAAATTGCCGGTCGACTAAAAGGGGCGGGGAGGGGTAAAAAAAAAAGCAAAAAGATATATATATATATACAGTAAAAATATATATATATATATTATATATATAAAAAATATATATATATTAATTTAATTTAATTTTTTAATTTTTAGAAAACATGCTGTTTTTGAAGACTGTATTTGTAAAACACTTCAGAAACCTTAATAAAAACATGGTTTGGGTGCCCTAAGCTGAACTGCTTGGTGGTGTCCCCTTACCCCAAAACACATTCTCCCTGTTTTCATATTTTTTAATTATTTTATTTTTTGAATTGTATCCTATAATGCAGAAGGTCAGGAGTTGCATCTAAAGCATACATTTATATAGGCTATAGGTTTTGATTTGATTTTTTTTTTTTTTTTAAGATTTTTTGTTAGGGTTCCCCAGTGCCTGAATCTGCTCTTTTTGCCCCTGCCCTAACAGCGCACACTCCACTCTGAGCAGCATGCTGTCTGACCTGCGTGTAGACAGAGCAGAAGCCTCAGAAAACACTAATAACTACAGCAACTTTAGTCTGGACGTGTGGACTCGTATTTTATGTTCTATTAATGACAACAACATGAATGAGATGCCCTTTATGAACGGATACGTCTTCCCGCGCTGCGTATTGCGGTCCGCGTAGTGGATTAAAGTCACGGACAGACTCCAGTCCATAGGCTACAGTTTAGAAAGGGCACAGATTTATGTCTCTCAGCCTAAACTCGCTGCATAGTTTATATCCAGGTCTATGTTCTTCATCAGAGAGTCACTCAATCACAATGCCATGATTTCCCCTTCTCATACTTGGTGTCGAATTGCTGTTTTTGACGCGCGATTAACGTGCGTTAAAAAAATTATCGCCGTTAAATTCTTCTTGAGTTAATGCGTTATTAACGCGTTAAAGTTGACAGCCCTAGTTAAAAGTATTTAAATACACTATTTTTCTGAGAGATTTATAGGTTTGTTGTTTGATTAATTAATCAAAATTGATTTGCAATTCAAGATCGCGGATACAAGCGGCCGAAATGAACTTCCTCCGTAGGGTGGCTGCTCCTCCGCATTGAGAGGAGTCAGCTGAGGTGGCTCAGGCATCTGTCTAGGATGCCCCCTGGATGCCTCCCCCGGGAGGTTTTTCAGGCATGTCCCTCTGGGAGGAGACCCCGGGGAAGACCCAGGACATGCTGGAGGCATTACGTCTCTCGGCTGGCCTGGGAACGCCTTGGGATCCCCCCGGAAGAGCTGGCTGGGGTGTCTGGGGAGAGGGAAGTCTGGGGATCTCTGCTTGGACTGCTGCCTCCGCGACCCGGCCCGGATAAGCGGTTGAAGATGAGAGATTTGCAATACATAGTGGTTAATGCTACTGACAAGCCTGAAGTACTTGAGTTTTTTCAGCAGACTACCTAAAACATTATTTTTCTAAGTTAATATTGCATGTCCTCCCTGTTTTACTGTGTGATCTCTCCAGCTTCCTCTGTCCTCTCAAAGATAAGCATGTGTATGTACAATTGTTCAATCTAAAAAAATTACGTCACTGATGTGAAAGTCGTCAGTCTTTGCATTATGTTAGCCCTGTGACTAACTGGCTTTTGTCCAGGATGTATCCAGCTCCAAGACCCATAGTTGCAGCTTCAAAGACTTGTGAAAAGCAACATGAATAAGAGAATGAGGACAAATACAAAATGGGCAAGTTTAGTGTGATATTTCAACAGCAACAAATGTTCAACATAACCTTTTACCCAATGTTTCTCTTTTTTTTATAAACCAAGGACCACTATTACAGAGAGAATAAAATTGCAAACCACCCAACAGACTAACAAAAGAGTGGATTTGGGTCAAACCAAAGGCTAAGGTCTCAATTAAGGTTGAATTCCCCTAGTTTTCAAATTACTTGTCAGTGTTCATTAATTGCTTAGAGAGTCTTGGCTTCAATTGAGAAACACTGAATAAAATCAGATTGTGGCACCTATTTGCAGACAGGACCACAGCTCGAGAAACACTGCTTTAATCCAATATACCAAATCTCAGTTTTGGCCCAGATATCTACATAATTCAATAAAAATGCATCATAATTATATATATTTATCGCAAAATGGACTAAGTGCTTCATTGAAAAGATAACTGCTTTTGTTGCTGTTGATGATTATCTCACATAATTGTATCTGCATGTTGTGCCTGATGAGGCTACAGTCATAGAATGTAATGTAAATCTCGGAGGTCATGAGCAAAATGGGGCTGCATCATCACATACTCCAGCATTATTACGCCCAGAGACATTGTACATAATTAGCACCGGCACTCTGTCAGCCTCCATTTAAATAAAGTTCAGTGTCTCCACAAAGCTCTCGCTGCAGGCCTCTAGACACTCACTATTTCTCTTTTTCACTTAACCTCAGCTTAACAACATCAGTGTGTTCGCTCACCTCCAACTGCTGCCCACACACATCACACAGAACGGCAGATAATGTGTGACCTGTGGAACTCATGGCCTTTGGTCTGAATATTAATCTCCTTCTACATCACTGCTCTTGAAATAAAACAGGGACAGATTTTTAGATTTGGCAAAGCTATTTCATTTGGATGAATCGGTATAAGTTTAGAATTGCTCATCACTTTTTTGCAGCAGTAACATATTGGTAAGTATGTAATTGTAAAAAAAAAAAATGAATATGCAGTTTACAGACACCAAGTGAAATTACTGATTTGCATTTATTGACAAGGTTATTCATCAATAATTAAACATTAATAACAGCATTTACATCAGGATTTAATTTGTTAATGAATTGCTTTATAAATTTCTACAAATAGTTCACAGAACATTCACTAATACCCAACTAATTAAATAAGTTTAATTTATGACTTTAAGCTAAACATTTTCACTTTGTGCAGTTTAGAGGTGACTAAGTAAAAGCCTAGTTTTTCTGGTGGCTCATACTAATTTGGAGTCTGCCTCAAACAAATACAGTACATACTTTTTTGACTAGCTAAAACAAAATATGGTAGGAGGTCTATCACAGGTGTGTGTCTCCCTAGGGATGGACAATGTACAATAATATTGTTCATTGCAATAAAAATACTTAATTAAAAAACAATTAATTGATTGTAGCTATTTTTGGACATCGTGATAATCGTTCATTGCGCTAATCATCATTTATTTGCACCTCAGTGCCCTTTATACTTTATTGCAAACAGATAATTTATTGTATCTATCTATGGAATACATACATGCTATATTGGTCAACAATAGCATTAAAGCGTACAGTCAACATGTCCCTTATGTTACACTGTTATACTTCAAAACATGTCTGTGTCTTTTCTGTCCTAGATCCATGTCAAAAGATTTTCACCACAGATTGTATGAACGAAGCCAAAGAACAAATTAGCATTTTCACACCTCTATCAAAATTTATTAGAGTTTGCCGGACTGCTTTACTGAATGCATCTCAGTGTCCAGGAAGAAGGCAGGTGTGTAGATGATGAAGAGTATTGCTGTGTTCTGATTGGTTAAAAGAAGAGTGTCTGTTCTTATACACTATCTGACCTGCTGCACAAGCTCTCTATAATCAAAGCATTGAACAAAACGGCATACAGCACGCAGGAAACCCCTCTGTGTGGGCCCCCAGTGAGCTCTGATCAGGGCCACAGCAGCAGGGGGCACTGGGGGTCTGCTTCTCCAGATCTATAAGGCCTATGGCTAATGATGAGCAAGTCAAACCATCCTCTATCAATGTAAAACTCAGATGTCTGGATCCTAATGTGTCAGACAGGAGGGGCAGCGTGGAGGGCCACACACATGTGAGTGGTGAGATCGTCTGTTTTATTTAGTAAATCCATGAGATGTGCTACATTTTAGGTATGAGCAGAAAACAATAACATCTTGAATTATTTTATTGCTACACATTGGGCCATTAACCTGTGTAGACCAGAATATGAATGTGAAAAACACATTGTTTCCTTTTAAAATATGAACTTAGCTTTACTTGACAGGATATGTTGAGGAAATTCATCTTTACGCCATAATTTATTTAGGACTATTTTGAAGCTATATTACTTGATAGAAATAATACAGAGAGTTATTAAAACATTTGGAGAATGTGGCTGAACTGAGTCTGTTTTGTATTCGTCTATAATGTGTAAACGGTTGTGCTGGAGTATCACAGGAGGCCGCCCTCCACATCTCGTTGATTTCATTATATGCACTGAGCAGTCCTCACTGTCAAGTGCTTTTAATAAAAGCCTGCTTCTACCAAGAAACGAGTGCGGTGCTGTCAATAACACATTAACTTCAGTGACGAGTGTGAAACTCTATTCAACATGATGAGGGTCTTCAGCAGAAAAGATGATCATTTGTGACAGCAGTTATTCTCCACACATCCAACAGGTTTTACTTTAGAACAGTGTCCATGATTCTAAAACGTATGGTGTCAAAGATTAAATCTCAGGATTGCAATAGTACATACTGTACCTAACTCCAGATGTACAAACAAAAATACACAGTGTATGAGAAATCTAGAGCGTTAAATAAGCAACTTTAGTCCATTCTCATAGTTTCACCATAAGTCTGAAACAATCATTTTGACTTTCTTATAAGAAAAATGAAAATTTAATCTCTGTCTTTTGTGGGCATCTTGAATCACTTCAGTAGTTAACTGACCCCTGTCTGACCTCCTATTACACCACTTCTGTCTTCATGTTTATGTTCCCACAGCGTCAGGTCATGCCCCTCTCTAGCTGATCTCCATGTCAGAGAACCATCAGAAACCTTTGACTGGTCCAGACTGTGTCTCCTTCACCAAACTGGCCCCTCTCCACCGGCCGGCGCCCAAGCTCTCCCAGAAATGGAACGAGCGCCATGTTTTCAGAAACACGGCTGCTCGGGCCAGTGGAGTAATTGTCTTGGCATTGGCACGGACAACATTTCATTTGTGCATAAACGAGTACGGTCAGCAGACAGAAGGAGGGATGCTGCGTTGTGATGATGGAGGAGGAGTAGATGGAGTGAGAGAGCGGCACTAAATTGGATAGAGATCTATCACTGACACAACCGTCCTTTCAACCCGTGTGTGGGTGGGATGCATTAAATATTCAATCATTTTCAAACATGACCATTGCTTTGGAGAGATAATGAGTGTCCTGGATGCTGCCTGACAAATCCACCCCGACCCACTCCCCCACCTCCACCCCCCTTCACCCTCGCCCTCATGAAAGATAACACTTCATTACACTCTACACAGATAGTATGTGAATTCCCGGCTTTAAAATGCTTTCGGTAATTAGCTGGATGCGCGGCTGCTCTGAATAAACTCAATCGCTCCCACACAAAGGTTAGTTTGATCCGAGTGCTCAGACTATTGGCAGGTTCACAGCTGATAAAAGCGGCGGTAGAGTTCAGGGTGCTGCCTTTACAATAAGACTCAAGTTAGTGACACAATTGGACCCATGCTTTACCTTAATTACCCACTTGGCTTCAGTCATTAACAGTTAGTTAAAGTGGCTCCACCAGCGCATTGCTTCTCAGATGAGAGCCCCGTAGAGAACTCTCAATGTAACTAAGTCTATCATAAAGCCTGGTGACCTTGAGCAAGACAAATTATCTAACTTGCCCTTGTACTATATGTATGAAGTGTGATCATATAGAGACTAATGGTGCAATATATCACTTCATTTAGTTTTTTACACTTGTCACTATATGTTTTTCAAGGCCCCTGCTGAAACTTCCAAAGTAACTACAGAAAGTTTAGTACACGGAGTTCTTCTATTGTCTTCTCCAAATGTCTCAAGCTATTTTTGATGTTCACCACAAGAAGAAAAGTTCACAAATAGGCCACAGTTTTTAGGACCTAGTGATTATTGTCCCATCACTTTGAACAATATCACCAGAGGCACTGGAGAAAATGGAGCCCGCAACCTTTTCTTGTCCTTTCACTCTGCTTTTAGCACTTCTCTGAACAGCTCTAGAGAGTCTACTATTCCAATTTGAGATGGATCATTTTGGTGTGCAGCTGAAGTGTAAAGGAAAGATGAGTACTATTTTCTTCAATTACAACAAAAGAAAATAGATGGTAAATCACACATATTTAAAAATTATTATAAATAGATAATAGTATTATGTTCATATGGACATAGTATGGACATTTTCACACCCTTAGTTCTATTATCACAAATACATAACGGAAATGGAATGGTAGTTTACAGAAAAAAAAACTATTACAAGCTTGTCAAAGAGTGATATATATTTATTCGTTTTTTAGAAGTTTTTTGTTGATAATTGTTTTAGTTTGGATCAGTGGATGAACAACCATTAACTGAATTAGTCCTGATTAGACCTAGTTAAATCATGAATGTGATCTGAGTAGCCTAAGTTAGATGGGGGGAAATCCAAATGCACTCTGTGGTGCTGTCCATAGTGCTGAAACCACTCACTTATAACTAGCTTGTATTATTTTGGGAAACAGGATTGCAATAAAAGAAACGCATAAGTACTTGGTTTAAAATGATGTCAATATGCATTTTTATTTAACAGTTCTGTGCCAATAAATGGTTAAAAGATGTATTAGATGAGTGGAAGTAGTGTTAAAAACTTAGCGGATGCATATTCATGATAGCAGCCAATCCTACTGTGAACAGTTGCTGTGTGCCAGGACTTTGAGGCCCAATAAGTTTTTAATCAAAGGTGCTCTAAGATAAAAGTGCTATCAGTTTTCTTCCCAGGACTGTAAGCTCTCTCTTGATTGTGATTAATCTATGCATTTGAGGACTCCACATGAGTTTGGAGAGTGCCAGCAGGCCTGGGTTGAAGGATTGTTGCCTTTCTTCTCCAGTTGTTGCATAAGAAGCCAACGTCTTTAAAGTTACAGACTAGTGGTAGAGGCTCGGCCAAAAACCCCGATTTGACTAAGAACCAAAATGCTCTGCTGCAACTCCGCCTTTGAGAAATAGTGTCTTTTACTACAGTATTCCCAAAGACATACGCCATAAGATCTGTTACACACAATTGTGCAACAAAATGTGTCATTATGTAGTCTTTGATACAGTGGTTGTGAACGTGAACGTGTGTGTGTGTGTGTGATACTACAATTTTTTTTCCTTATACTTACTTTCGAGATAACATGAATAATGATTTATATTCATTAGCATTTTTTCTTATTTCAGCATAACTGATCTATCCAAGAAATTATGGGCCAATGAAATTGGGTTGTTACAATAGAAACAAGAACGTGTTTACAAATCAATTCACATATACTTGCATGCATTTGGGTAGTAGAAGGAAATAGAGAGAACCCGCAGTAAAATAGGAAGGACATGCCGGCTTCACTCAATTTTTTTTGTCCTGACAATTAGCCCCACAACCTATTTTGAGGGGCTTAAGTGCCAACCACTCTGCAACTGTGCACATCTACAACGATATAAATCTGATTAGTTTTAAGGAAATTACACTGGGATTTAACTTAGGAGAGGTGAAACTTGTGTAATACATTGGATGTCTTATACTCTTTTAAATTTGAAAAAGGATGGAACAAAATTGTATTTTGCAAATACTCTAACAGCAATACACCTGTTCTGGTATTCAAAGAGATTAAGGCTTAGTATCTGAAAAAAAATGAAAGAATTTTATTTCTGTAGATATTTTTCATTTTGCACAAAGCCCTGCAGCCATAATCTTCACTTGGTTTGTTTCTCTCTAACATAATTATACACTTGTTCTATATCATTACAACAAACGGCACAAAGACCTAAAATGTACAACCAAACAAATGTACTGCATCTGCTATCTAAATATGATACATTATTCTTTCATCTGTAACATTAATAATTCACTCCCTGTAGCTTTATTGAACGCTCTTTACATTAAATTTAAGAAATCACATTCCCAGAACAGGCGGGTTTCTGTAAATAACTCTGGTGTAACCTGAAGATTTCCTGGCTGTAAACACGTGAAGCATCGCAGCAGCGGCGGCTCTTTGATTAACCCGTCGCCTCTCTCCATCTCCAGCATCATGTTTTGCAAATGAGGTTCCAGTGTAGCGGATCCACCAGAGACCAGCGCTGATTAAAGCCCACAGATCCTTCAACTATAAACCTTTTATTGTATATTCACCTTCCTATTTTCGCCTCTGTTGTGAGTAGGACGTGGGTCGACTCCATTTTACCTGCTCTTCACTTTGTGACTGTATCATTGCAGTGTCTTGCTCTAACAGAGGGGACAGACTATACATCCAACAACATAGAACACAGGTTTGATGACAACCAAGAGAATGAGTGTGATAGCAAAAGGGAGCTTAGATAAAGTAACACTTTGTAGTGACACACTGAACAAGATGTTTCACCAAAGGAATGATGCAAATTGCTATCAGCCGGAACAAAATGTAACGATATCAAACGCTCTTGACAATAAGAAGTCATCCAAGACATGTTCTAATGAGGAGAAACAAAAAAGTCACACAGACATTTTAATCTTTAAAACCCTGGCAGGCAGCACATTGTTAGACAAACTGTGTGTCACCAAGTTGATTCCTCCTCTGCCTCCTCTCCCTTGTTCTGCCTTTATTTATTTCCGCGCACCCCTGCCGTGCATTTTAACAAGGTGGCTGCTCTTTGAAGACGGACCTATCACACGGGATCAGCTGTCCTCTGTAGAGCTAAAGGCGAGAACCTGCCGCGCTGACAGCTAATGGCTAATGTACATGTTTTTACATGATGTGACAATCGCCGCTGTGGGGGTCGCTTCTGAAATGTATCATAACAACAGACACAAAGATGTCAGAGGTGTGAAGGCCTCTGAATGTGGACTATTTCAGATTAGGTAAAACATTTAAGGAGCTCATACTTAGGTTTAAAGATTGAAGATATTCTGTTAAGATTATTACACTGCTGTTCGACTCAGTCAGGAGATGACTAAGCCGACTTCCATGGATCCATAAGTGGACTCTGCATGTCCCTGTGATAGGGGAGGTTCCCACCTTTTCCTCAAGTGTATATGAACAGGTTAATGTATGTTAACCTTGGCTAAATTACACATTGAGGACTACTGAGGAAAGGTGAAAGACTTTTTGTTATACTTTAGAGCATGGTAATACTATGGTAATAGTATGGTATCAAAGGGCACACAATTTGTGTGTAATTACTAGGTAACTACTATTAACTATACCAGTCTATAATAATAGTTATAATAAAGTAACAAAATAGAAGTTGTGTATCTACTAGGTAATATCGACTACTCCACTGCTGCCTACATAAAAAGTACCTATGAATGAGTGAAAGATTAGTTTTGTATGTATTATTGTCACTGTTGAGTAATTGACCAGTGTGTAACCCACATCAGAAAAAAAGATGGTCTGTCAGTGTCTGTTGTCTATTGTTCAGGGTATATTCCTCAAAGTTACCAAGTTAGGCATATCTTTGAAAACTCTCTCTCACGCCCTCAATGTGTTCTTGTCAGTGAATAAAGGAGCACTATAACAGTAATATCACAGGTCAAACTGCACTTACTATATCTCTGTGAACAACTGCAGAAAGTCTCGAGTCTCCACAGAGAACTTAGTCTTTGATCAACATTCATGAGTTCTGGTCCGGCCTCCCCTTACGTCTTCCCCTCTATCACAGACTTAAGAACAGGTTTGATCCAAAGGTCACACATGTCCACGAGGGCTGTGTCTGTGTATAATGACTGCTCTCACAACACTCACTGATGACTTCCTCCTGAAGTCTCCATGTCTCTGGCTCTGAACAGGCCCGACATACACTCATTAGACGGGCCCTGTGAAGTGTTCCGCCCACAGAGGTCAGCCGCTGCACAAGAGCCAAACCTGTACTGTCTGATCTAAGGCCAAATTTCAGAAATATCTAGGAGGAGGATTTCTATGATCATGCAAATGTGCAAACTTAGGTTCAAACTTTTCCTGGTTTTAATATGTGGTTATTATTCTTAATGTGCTTGTGGGTGAAAGGTGAATACTGGGAAGCTGATTTCCATCCAGTTCAGGTCTGAAGAACATGTTATGAACTGAAATAATTTTAGATAATAATATAGTAATCCAGTGATCACACGACAGTGCACTTATGGAACCCAAAAATCTTGTCTAGGGAACAGTAGAGCGAGCACAAAAAGTTTAGGTGACAAAGACAGATTCTCCAAACTGAAATGGTTTAAAGAAAGAAAGGTTAGAGCTTTCAGGCTGGAAGACTATAGGAAGTCCAAATATGATATTATTGGTGGTTGTTAAAAAGATCATTCATGCTCATTTTAAAGGGATATGAGAAAGATGTGCTAATAGGCTAATTAATATGACCACTGTGTTCATTTTGGAGGCCTACCCCTGATAGCACAATTTTACTAAAAGATGGTCTAGGCTGTTTTGCGTGTCTAACTGAAAATGAAAATGTTCTCTTTGAATTATCCTCATATTAAAGAAACTCGAATGTGTAAAATGGAAATAAAACCTTTGGAGGCTGAAGCTAACAAGTGCTGTGCTGTAAATGTCAGGCTGAGCTAACAGTGGTCAGCTAATAAGCTCAGAGCCACAGTCCAGTGGTTCCTCTGTGGGGAGAATCGCATAATGCTGGATCCACTTGTGTTTGAAAAGTCTCTTTAGCACACTCTACCTTTGACCCAGGCCCACATTGACCAGTCAGAATGCATAATGTCTGACTGATGGCTCATCCACATTTATCACCCATCATATTCAGCCAACGATTCTCATTCAAAGTTCAGTTTTAATCACAGTTGGGTGAGTACGGTACAGAGGTGACAGAAGGTTTCACCACTTTAATACATAAAAATACTTCCTGGTAGCATAACAAGGCTATTCCCTATTACCACAGATCTGAAAGTTTGATTTTGTGGAAAGTTCACAATTCAAAGACTGGACTACAGAATGAATGATCTCATAGTGGAGCAACAGTTGAAAAACATTTTTAAGGTCCAGGTAAGTTCAGGTTTAGTTCTGTATTAAATGTGTTCACAGTCTTGGTCAAGTAGACACAGGCACAACCCAGCTACTCAGCACTGGTGCAAGTTTAGCTCTGGTCAGATGTAAAGAATTCAAAATATACAGCAGTGAGCAAAGTCATTCACTAACATCATATTACAGCTCAGTACTTCACAGGTATTTATAGGCTACTCATATTGTAGTAAATGGTTCCATACACTGTCATTGGAGTTCACAAGCGTAGCACAAGAGTAGTTATAGGGTACATAGTTAGAGTGTACACATTTATGTGGTACTAATACTGTTAACAATAGAGTACATGTAACAGGGTAAATGACAGATATAAGCTTCAATATGGTGGCTTTTGTCTTTATCCCCTGTTATGATTAGTACTTAACTTGTAATTACCCCCTTATTAAGATTTATTTACAGGGTAGGTACTGAGCTGTGTTACTGTTGATTCAGTCAGAGCTCTGTGTGAAACTAGACCAATTAGAAATGCAGTGCAGGTGTAGACTGTAGTCCTCTATTGCACATCTAGTCTAGTGCAAACAGAGTGTAAACACAATCTCAGACTTTGTTTCTGACAGAGCAGCATAAGTCCTTGGATGTTCCTTCATTAATCAGCTTTGCCTTGAGATGAAGCCTTCAGATGCAGACGCGTAAACAAAATATGTAATGCCTGTTATTAAACATTATGTGGGTCCCCCTGGGGCTGTTTACCCACCCTGAACTATTTGGACCATGGGTGTGCAGCAGAGAGGGGCTCAAACTGCCGATCTGAGGAAAATCCACACAGTTCCGGAGTCAGCACTTTCATTACAGACATTTCCACAAACAGCAGTGTGTTCTCGATAAGGCTCTGTGTCTCTGCTGGCTCTGTTTCCAGCCGTGATGCACAAGGTCAAACCAATAACACACACAAACATACAGATTTGTTCTCCTCCAACACCCTCATAGCCTCAGCAGACTTGAGTTTTAAGAATGGAAAAGCCTTTGGTTGGGTACACCCTAAACAGTGGTCAGTTAGTCGCTGGGTTGACACATATATATTAACTTGACAGAGAAATCCTCATTCTCACATTCATCCACTAGTGGTCATTTAGATTAACCAGTTTACACATGCTTGTCTTTGGATAGAAGAGGACACAGCTATTTTCACAACTCCACAACTAATGGGTCTATGCTATTTACACATGACATTATTTTGTATAATTAAAAACATGTTAAGTGGCCTAAATAGATATTAACATTTTATTTATTTTTTATTTTGGAAGTATCTGTTTTCTATAACATTATGATGAAATGACTGCATGTAGATCAAAGTGAGTCATTTGTCTCTCTGAAAGCAGCATTCCTTTTTTATGGTGCTTAAAAGTACATCTTAAAGGCACTGACATGTTCTGGATATGAAATCATTAAAATGTGTGTGTTTTATTCATAAGCAGCTCAGCGGCACGGTGGCGCAGTGGTTAGCACTCTTGCCTCACAGCAAGAGGGTCCCGGGTTCGATTCCCGGGCCGGGCAGTCGGGGCCCTTCTGTGTGGAGTTTGCATGTTCTCCCCGTGTCTGCGTAGGTTTCCCCTACCACTAAAAACATGTACAATAGGTTCCCCATGCCCCCCCCACCCCCCTTCCCAGGACTACAGATGGAAATTAGCTATGAGCTACAATCTGGTACAAACATCTCTGCCACTGTGCTTAATGTAATTGTACACTGTCATAATAAACCTCATAATAATAATAAACAATAAATAATGTGGTCCAAGCTGATCCAGTGCAGAGGTCTACTGTTGTTCT
>JAVQKG010279449.1:0-12316 GCA_036025885.1 Hypseleotris bucephala
GGTAAAAGTTTGAAATTATAAACTAAAATATTTTAAGTCAATTTATGTACTGTGTTTAGCTTCTGGTAGGGCTGAAGCACATATACAGAGGTCGTCCTTGCATTGTGGATTCAAATCTGGACTATGACAATTTTACAGTTTGCCAAAAGTTTCAAAATTTTCTCTCCTACATAATTTTCTTTCAAGCCACCAAAATGTTACATCTATTCTGGGCTATTTGTAGTTTTTGGACAACTGTTTTGGCTCATTTTATAGTCGAGTTAAGATAAGTTTAGATATTAGTAATTTACTCTTAAAAACTCAAATCCAAGTCACTTTTCTTTGCAGCGTGAACACAGCCTCTTCTTATTTATCTGGTCAAAGTGGATTAATTGATGACGCAGTGTATAGACTTTGCTAAACTAAATCCAACAGACTTCGCTTAAATATCCACCTTCTTTACATTGTTTTGCGCCATAGTGTCTCTTCCACTATGCAATTTATATTACTGCAAACTTGCTAAAATGTTTTTAAGCTTTTGCCACATTCACGTGAGTATTATGGTGAGAAAAGCATCCCTACTATCAAACACAGCCCAATAAAGCATAAATGTAGTTAGAATGCATTTTTCCCCTAAATGTTATGTTGTTGTTTTTTGGGCTGCCTTTTAGCTCAGTTAATATTGTATGCAGCAACTATCCCATCAAATAAACCCAGAAAAGACCAAAAAAACAAACTTTAAAATGTACTTGCTTTTTAAATCAGTAGCTAGTAGGTTGGATTGGATTGAGACAGTCTGTTTCTTTTTGGATGAAGGGCCTTTTTTTGGCTGAAGCATAGCTTATGTTGCCAGCCCAATTTTTTTTACAGGGGAGTCGGCACAAACTCTGTACATATTGCCTTTGTGTCCTTGAGCAAGATAATTATAGCAAGACAATTTTTTACCAAACATGTTTCTTAAAAAGTTGTTTCTTTTAAATATACAAACTATTTATGTTTGTTATGAAAGCTTGTTTGGCTCTTTGTTTTTTGCAATTTTTAAAAATGCAATTTCACATTTTTTCTTTACTTTTAGTTGCCATAAATTCAAATAGGGTACATCTGTTTAGCAGGGATGCTTTTTCCACTATAACACCTATGTCTCATTTATTGATCTAATACTTTTTCTGCCACATCAGGGAGCAATGTTACAAAGCCAATCACCAAAGCTTTGAAAATAAAGCTGGTGAATCTTCATCATTGTAGCCGCTTGTACAAACATTTCAATATTGCTTTCCATTCTATTTCTTCAATACAAAAGTGAATAGCCTAATTTACTATTCCTCAAAAATATGACGCAAATCCAATAACCTTATCCTAAAAACCCTCATTGCACCACTCTATATGTTTTTTTCCAGTTATTGTCCTCCAAAATAGTTCAGTGGGTACAGCAATACGTACAATTTCTAAAATCGTGAAACACAGCTTTTTGAAGGCTTAAAAAGTCGAAACGCAGCCCATGCATTTCTTCATGTATTGCAGACAAGGAAGATGTTTTGGAGTCTCTTTTATGCGGTCACAAAAAGGGCTTACTTTTTTTTCTCTTGTGTGAAGCAGTCTTTCAGCAAAAAAATAAAACAAAAAAAAAACTTAAGATATGCCTCTATTTTGTCTTCAAGTACTGCTGCTACAATACAAAAGTTCTGTCAGTTGCCTTCTGAAACTTACAGCCAGCCTCTAACATGTACATGGATATTTTTATAAACTTAAATTATTTTTAAAATTGTTTGTATTACTAATTATATTTTACAAGTTAATGTAATTTTCTTTTTCCGTCCGTCCATTTTTATTGTTATTTTTTTGCATTGTGTCAAAATATTTACAAATTAAGATTGTTTTTTGCACAAGATTAAAATTGTGACTCAACCTCATAGACTAGTTTAGCATCAAAAACTATGCAGTAAGAAATATTTTGTTTCAGCCTACAGTAAAATTTACTGCGGTAATTTGTGCATTTTAAGATCTTTTCAAACTTGTACATTGTTTATTATTTATTGTGATATTTATATTGTTAATCGCAATTATTATGGCCCAGATAATTGTGAGAAAAATCAATCTCGTCCCATGCCTATATATGAAAAGTGCATTGGATTTTACATTCCTATAAAAACTTTTCCCAAAATACTAGTTTATAAATATATCCATGAACATTCACCCAAAACAAGATCTAACCAACTATGGGTCTATGTCTGTTGAATGTCCATTTTCAGACCCGTCACTTCCCGGTGATGGGATTTCATCGGGAACGCCGTTCAAATCCGACCGGGAATGCTGTCTGTCCGGCATGTGGGACGCTGCTTCTCCGTGTCTGGATATCTGCGCTCCGTTTACACACGTCCCACCCTCGGATTTCCCAAAGTTAAATAGTTTTCCCGGATTGAAGGCTTTGCTGGGTGATTGTGATCTCTCATGGGAGCTGCTACTTGAGGATGAAGATGAAGTTGTTGTAGAAGCTGTAGCAGAATTTGAAACTGCGGAACTGTCTACTTTCTTATTTTCTGGCGATTTGAGAAACTTGAAGCTAAGAAATCCCGGCAGTTTCGGTTCGCTGCCTGTGGGCGACTGTGGCGATCTTGCCCCTCTACTCTGCAATGGTATAATCTGTTTAAGTTTCATTACATTATTATTGGCCAGGAGGGAGCTGGGTCTCTTGGGTTTGTCTGATGAACTTGATCCCGATCCGCTCCCTCCACCAGATCCGGGCCGGGATTTGCTGCTGCCATGGCTTTTGTCGTGGTGGTGGTCCGCTCCGGATTCGGTCTTACCCTCGTCCCGTTCCCGATCCCTGCTCCGGGCCAGGTGTTCGGCCTGTCTCTGACGCTCCTCTTCCTCCCTCTTCCTCCTCTGCAGCTGCTGGTAATGCTGCTGGGCCTGGCGCTCATGCTTCTGCAGATAATGATAAAAAAGATTAAATCGGTAAACACAATAAGACAGATACACTCCGATTAACAACCCACTGCAATGCATCGGTTTTACAGAATATTACAGTATATAGCTTTTTTCAGACACTGTAGCCACAGCTCCACCCAGGGCACACTGACAGAGGTGTGGCTGCCAATCTGCGTCTATGTCCACTCCGACCTCCACTAAACACCAATCACACAACCACATTTAAGTGTCTTGCCCGAGGACATAACAACAGTAATGCTTGGAGCGCTTTCAGGACATTGTAAACCTGTCCTACCCCTGTTAATATAATAATATTTAGTGCTGTTTCTAGGATCTATACCAGTCACATTTGTTTGATCACTAATATAACTCACTTGCTTATTACATGCACATATTTACATATATTTTTACTATGACAGTGGTCAGATTTAAAGAATAGAAATGTATGGAAATTATGTCTCATGTTTTTGCTATGTTAAAAACTACAAGATAAGCTGTTTTTTACATGTTTTGTTCTGTGAAGAAGATTTCATATTGCCTAAAAATTGCAGCCGTTTTGCTAATTACGGTCATTATAATCTCACAATTTTTATTTTTGTAGCCCTTACATATCGCCACTAATGTTTAATCTTAGCACTGCTCCCAGGCCTCCGTGTCTGGTGCATTTTCTAGAATCAGCACAATCCCATTACAACACTGCAGTGGTCCACAAAGCCATGAGTAAGTCTCCTCCATCTACAACTACTACACGCTCCACTACAGTCACATCTATTCCCATTCTGCGCTTGGCAAATTCTGTTTTCTGCAAAGTTGAATTATGTCAGCAAAAGTTTAAACCAACTAATTTATCTCCAAAATTAAAACAGCAAAGCCACCATTTATCACGCTTGGAAACTCCTCTAGTGGCTACGTTTACAAGCTTTTATTAAAATAGACTGGTTAATTAATTATAAGCAGTGATGGATTGCCTTGTTGGTTAAGCTTGAAAAATTACAGCTTGCTTGTACTTTAAAGACTTTTCCCAAAAAAACATTTAAAGCTGCAGTATGTGATATTTTTACTTTGTGTGTGAGCAAAAATAATTAGACAGTCAATAGTACAGCATACCAGAGGTCATCTGAGAAAAGAATTGACTTTGAGGGCTGTAATGTAAGGGTCACAAGCTTCCACAGGAGCTCTCTGATTGGTTGAAACTTTATTTATAAAGAACTAGAATCAGGTATAATGTGAGGAAAATTCAAAAGTTCAGAAATTCAAAGTTTATTAACAGCTAATTTTATATAATAGTAAACTAAATTAAATACAAAAAAGCAAGCCAACTTCAGAACTGTGCTTGTTATTCTCATACTTCCTGGTTTGTGTGAGGAGGAGAAAGAAAGACATTCAAACCATTCAAACATAGATTTTCTTAATTAATTATTCCTGCACAAAATCAGCTCATGCAACTATTAACTTTTTTAGTACTGTACCTTGAAGGCCTCCCTACGCTGGTAGTCCAGTTTGGCCATCTCCTCTTTGACCCATGACGGGATGTCTGGGATGGCTATGTGAATGATGTACTTCAGGAGGACCGCAAAGTGCTGCAAAAAGATAAATAATAATAAAAATAATAATAATAATAAAAATAATAATAATAATAAAAATAATAATAATAATAATAGGCCTCTTTAATGGTACATAAACAATAATAATTAGATAAAGTTTATATTAACATTTTCTTGGTGGTTTAGCGCTGTCAGTATCATGTTGAAATGCTTGCTCACATCAGTTTGCCAAATGTCACTCAGAGCTCTTCTCCCTAGTTTCATGTCGCTACACTGTCCTACCAATAAAGGCATAAAAATCTCCCCAAAATATCTTTGTAAAAATATTTTGTTCTCCGCTGATGGTCCTTAATGATTAGTCTTACTGTATTATTGCCACCAAATTTTGCTATCCACTTTGTTTTTTTGTTTTTTTTTACTTTGTTTCACTTTTTTGACCTATAGGCACATCTTCCAAAGAATACGAGACTTTCAACCCACTATTTGGTTGAAACTTACCATTAACGTTAGAGAACCACTGATGTCTTATACAAGCCTAGAAACAGCTACATATGGGCCATGAAATCCTCATTTGATAGGCCTGACTTCTTTATCAGGCCAAGACAGAGCTGCAGGCTGTTTACCTATTTTTAAATTTAGATACAACAGACTCAGATTTGAAACATAAAAATAACTACATGCACGTCTGTGATTTGAAAGTGAATCATTAATTTGGCACAGTATAGCTCCTAAAGTCAAAAGTGAGTGGTGGCCTAAATTGTGGAAATGCGTTGCCAGATCTTGTGAGAGAAAGAAGCAACCAAGTTGATGAAAGCAAGCCAGGCAATAAGACAACTAGCAACAAGACAGATATTTATTAAAAGTTTTAAGTCTGGACGTAATTTAGCTCAGTTGGTAGAGCGTGCGTGAGTTTCAATCCAGCTCATGACAGTTTGCCAGACTCCCCACTCTTCTCCCTAATTCCCCCCCCCAAAAAAATGTCAGATGGATCCATTGAAAAAATATACAAACCTCAAGGATGACAATCGAAATTATGGCCATTTCTGGACTGAGCCACGGGAAGAGCCTCTGCAGCTGCCCACACTGACCAATCAGATAACAGTTCACTATTATTGCGATCAGACCCATCGCCTCCATCGCAGTCTGCAAAGAGAGAGGAAACTGTCTAAACATTGTCTTCTGAACATTTTGGTGACAGCTAAAGCTAATAAAATTACTTATTTGGTTTCTTGTGGTATTATAGACTAAGTTAAGTACAGCAGAGACGACTTGCAAACCCTGAATCCAGAGTTGGTAAAAATACTAAGTTTGTATAAAGGTAGTCATCAACTAATTAGATTTATATTATGGTAAATAATTTCTGGAGCAACAACTGCTCTGGGGTACACAGACAGAATAATGTAGGTGAAGTGCCGTGCCCATGAGGTACGCCCAGGTTGGGGTGGGAATTGAACCGCCACCCCTACACTAATAAGACAACCGCTCAAACACTGAGCATTTGGATCCAGCCCATCTATAGTCTAATACACCAGTCCTGCCTACTTTTTACAAAAGCAGAGGCTCTGATTCCTTGCTCATAGCGAATCATTTGTCTGCAACAAGAGCCATTAACAAGCAGCAGCACCATGTATTTTGTAAATCATACATAAACTTTGATAATGTGACTTAGTTGTTAACAAAAAGCTGTATGATTGCATGTATGTCTTTTTAGCATAATTTTTACTGTATACTTTGGTAAACTAACATCTTTGTATAAAATTGGAAAAGAATTTGCAGTCGCAGCTGGAATAGTAGTAGTCAGTAAGTATTGCTCTGACCTGCCACTGCCCGATGCTCTCCACTCTGATCCCGAACGGTCTCTGGAGTCCGGTGCAGAGTTTGAAGGCGTCGCTGCGGATCTCGATGATGTTGTTGATGAGCGCGCACATTGCCGCCAACGGGAACGCCGAGGAGAACAACACCACATATCCAAACTGCACGAACATCTCCTGGTAATCCTGGAACGTGTCCTGGGAAGAACAAGAGTTTTGGCTAGGGCTGCATGATATGAGAAACACATGCAATATTTGATAACCATGTTGTATTGCGATATTTTGAGTTAAATTCAAGCAAAACTAGTTCCCTTTTTACTAGTTAAAATTACTTTATAATCATAACTTTATACTAAACAAGGACTAATGCAAAAATAAAGCAATAATGACTAACATATTACTAATTATAAATTACTAATACATAAATAAATATGTTTTTGGTTAGAACACGTTTTCATTCAAGGCTCTGATAGAACACCTGTATGTTTCTGTGGTAGAACTGTGACTAACTGGCCATTGATCAGGATGTACCCCGCCAAAGGCCCATAGTTGGCTCCAGTCTCCCAGGAATATCATATGAAAAAGTGTAAGAAGATGAATTAAAATATTTACGTGCCCTGAATAATTATTGTTTTGATCAATGTGGTGTGGTGCAGCCCTGTTGAAGTATTGGTGAGTATGTAGCCCATATTTTATTTAAAGATTAAAACTAAATAAAAAAAAAATCAATATAATTCCTCTAGTTTTTCCATTTATGTCTATCATCCCTTGTAGAGCTACATTTTGGTATAATTCCACATTATGTAATCTGCCATAAAGTAATAAAATGTTTGCTCCATTGTGTAATAAAAATTGCAATTTGTATTTTAAAAAAAGTAGCATTTTGAGAAAATTATCACAAAATGTGGTTGTTGTACATCTGTGATGAATATTAGGTTATTAATTAATTAAGGATTAAATTTGTAAATGCAATAACTCCAAAAGTATTTGCCCTATCTTCTTCTAACTTTCTGAACAGTAACATATGATGAAGACGCTGAATTAGACTTGAGTGTGGTACTCCTGCGATAAATAATAATTGATTAATTAACAAATTAATGATTTTGAGCATTTTATTGGAGCCATTGCTCCTAGTGAACATTAACCAAATCTCATGAAGTTTGGCACAGTGATGCGGGCAAGGGTCTATTTAGTGGACATATGCAAATTATTACGGTCGGATAAAAATTGCCTCTATAGCGCCCCCATGTTTATGACTCCTATGGGACTCTGGATACACTTTGTCACAGAGCTATGAAACTTGGTACAGTGATTCTCCACATTGTGCTGAACATAAAATATTACTATGGCCCCGCCAAACAACAAACAGGAAGTCGGCCATATTGCATTGAAATTTGGAAGTCAGGTATACATTATTTGACAGACACTAACTTGCACATACTTTGCCCGATTTTAATCAAACTTGAAACATCACATTAGCCAACGCTTCTGACCGCAACTGACCAATAAGATGTCCGTTACCTCAATAGCGCCACCTATAGACTAAATGAAAAATGTTGTTTTAGAGAAATTTACAAAACTTGGCAAAAGCATTCTTCACACACATCCTGACAAATCACAAAAGTCAAACAGACCCTTCCCATATTTGTCATGGTTTGGGGGCGGGGCCACTTAATTTTAACAATATAAAAATCATTAGACATCACAGATTAAAGTAGCAGTTAGTGCCAAAACATTGCATAGGGGAAATTAACTGTCCTGGCTTCGGTATGCATTCTCTGAGTGCTTTTTAGTTACAAAATGCAACAATCCATTTCAAAATGTGTTTTTATTACACAATGAAGTGGAAGTTTTATTACATTTGTCAGTTTATTAGATAATTAGGTCACACTTTATTTTACATTATATCTTAACTACACTGTATCTACCTCATAAGTACAATATGTGATTTGCTCTTACCCCATATGTCTGCATACAGCTCTCGATCTCGGCTTGTGTCAGTGTAGTACTCTCTCTCTCCTCTGGGGGGTCCATCCATGATTCCCGTTTGGTTTTGGGTTCGTTCCTCTCTTGGCTCTTCCCTCTCCTCCTGTGCCTCACGGACGCCCCACTTTCGGACCCGGCCGGGAGCGGAACAGTGGTTTCGGATGAACTCGTCTCTTTAACATCGTGTATCCCGTTGTCATCATCATCGTCACAGATCTCAAACATGGAGGAGGGGTCCATGCCTTTCTCAACCATCGTGGGACTGCCCTCCTCCAAAAAACTGTTGTCCATTGGGGGGCCGCTGCAGTGGCGTCTCCTGTCGACCTTAGATAGGAGATAAGATGGTGATATTGTGATGAAAAATCTAATGGTGATGTGAAGTTATGAAGATCTGCTAATCTGACATAATCATTGAGTCGTGATACAGTGCATTTATTTCTGCTCTGCTCTTATGATGATGACATTGGATGTCCAAACTTCTGAGTTACTTATTTACATTTATGCATGGGGCGATAATTGATTTTCTGTCACAATAATCTTCGCCATAATTTTGGTGATTAACAATGCTATGCTCGAAAAAAAACCTTTAAATTAAATGCTGCAATCACAATAGTATATTTTATTGTAGGCTAAAACTAATATTTTATATTGCATAGTTTTTCCTGTGGGCCAAAATTATAATAAGTAATGTTGAAAATAATAAATTATCTACTGTATTCCCAATTAGGTAAAGAGGACATTAGGGTGCAAATAAATTACAATTAATGCAGTGTTTATATTGCGATTAACGATATTAGTGTACCATCCATGTTTCATCCTTATCCTCATACCTTGTCCATGAAGCTGACTTTCCTCAGTTTCAGCCCACAGTCGACCAGGCTCTCCTCCTCCGTCTCTCCTTCACTGAAACGGCCGCTGTCTGCTTCATCTTTCTCACCTCCCTCCTCTTCATCAACCACTCCACACCCTCCATTTAGACACTTCTTCTCCCTGAAACACACACACAATCTGCTAATGGAGTCTATTAACCATCTGGTGTGAAGGGAACTGATGAATGTGGTGCATAATTTAACAAGGGCTTAAAAATAAGTGAAATTATTTAGGCTTAGCTCTTTATTTCTGGTTTTATATCGATGAAAAGTATTTTTGTGATATTATGGAATCACCTTCATGTCTGCAGAGTGTACGTGATAACTAAACAAATTGCTTAATCACATTAAAATGTTATATAGAATTACATAGTGCAAAGGTATAGAATTGGATTGATTTTGGTACTTCTATGATGAATATTATTATAAAGTAATTCATTAATAAAAGACCTTTAAGCTGAAAACGCAAAAACTTTTCCTATTTTCTTTTAATTTAGAGCACAGTTACATATGAAGATGCGACACTAGACAGACTTTTAGTACTTCTACTCTGATTAATTAACTCATTTATGCCCTGAAGGGGAAAATGCAAAGGGTTCAGATCCAAAAGGTTCCAGGGAAATTTTAAACCATGAATTGTCTATTTTTGAAAATGACTAGCGGTAGTGGCCAAAAAAAGTTAATGCCAAGTCGTGGCTACTTAGAAAGACATTGTTTTGGGGGCTTTATTGATGGGACAGTAGTATTACAAAAAAACAAGAAGACAAGACTTTTTTACATGGTAGTTTGAGTTAGTTTGAGAACCAATTTGCTATACTTAATTTGTTTCTTACACATTACATTAACTAGTTTAGCTTCTTCTCCCCCATACCTCCTCTCTGACGGGCTGAGTCCTGGCCTGGTGCCCCTGACCCCTGATACTGGTGTGGGCTGCTCCGTGGGGCTGAGTTGGGCCTTTCCTGCAGCGAGTCGAGCGTATTTCACCAAAACCGAAACGAGCAGGTCCCATACGGCCCGAAATGTCAGCTCTCCAAGTTTGTGGCGCTCGTAGAGATAAGGCTGAAGCACCTCCTTCACGTTTTGAAGGAACTGACGAATGATGAGCAGAGTCGCCAGCATCTATAAAACAGGAATACAGGAAAAAATAAAGTTCAAAGCTGTACTACCTGATTTCTTTGCCCTTGTATAAGACAATTCTCCAGTATAACAGAAGTCATTTAAGAAGAAATTAGACCTTGAGACCCTCTGTGGACTATATTACAAGATATTTTTACTGTTTAACCACTCACACACTTTGATAGGACAGGGGCTCTCTGATTGGTCATTACATCCTTTAGCTATCCAGAACTAGAATCTATCAGGAATTATGTGAGGAAGCTGATGTTTTATTTCAAAATTCACAGATTATTCACAGCAATTTAGATTTTTTTTTAACAAATTACAACAAATCCAGTCTGCTGCTCATTATTCTGATACTTCCAGGTTTGTGTGAGACCATGATAGAGGGTTGAGAATGAGAGGAAAGGGAAAGGAGAGGGCATCATTCAGACTTTCAAAGTAAGACATTAGACTAGGTAGTGCAGCTTTAATACAATTAGGCAATGCAGGGACATTTCTTATGCTACAAGGCTTTAAAAAGGGAGGGGTAATGTGGATGTTCATACCAATTTTTCAAATCACAACATAGGACACCACTATAACCATAGACAGCTATTATGAGGAATTATGAGTTTTGCAAACACTATTTCAGTTAGTTAGAAATTATTTAGTTATTTTCAACTAAAGGCAAAAGTATCCTTTACCTGTGAGTGTTAAATCAGCAGGTAAAACTCTAAAAATGTCTTTCTTATTTTGCTTCAGTAAGTCATTTATGTGCAGTGATTCACATATTGATTTGGCCAAACACATTGATTTGGTAAAACTCTTGTAAAAAAATAAATGCAGGCATACACCAAAGTAATGTGAAGTAATGTGCAATATGAGGCTTAGTTTTGAAGCATGTAGCTAAGGAGAATTAAAAATATATATGTTAAATGGTTAAACAATAAAAAACAAAGGGGTAACTACTTTACTGTGGTGACTTCAGTGTCCTCTGATCCCACACATATAGTTGCACCTTTAATACAAAAACATGGCACCAAAAAGACTAAATAAACATAATTATTTTATATATTAGAAGTATTGAAGTTAGAGTTTGCTTTTAACTGCACTTTTACAGTCCGATAGCGCTGATGCAGAGGGAGCCACTGCAGCATAGGCCCACAGTGAAAACCTGACAATGTGTTTCTGAGTCAATGAAAAAAGACCTTGGAAAAAATAGAGTAAGGAGTAGGTACTGTTTTATTCCCAGAGTTTTGACTGAAGGCGCAGTGGAAGGTACAGACTGACAGCTCTAGGGTTTGGGTTTCAGTGCAGAATTTATGCATTATTTATTCAAGCAATTCATGAAAAATTTAAATGTTCTCCACACCTGAGCAACATGGAGGTGTGTACATCTGTAAATACACTGTACTGCCTGGGCTTTATTCATATTTCTTTTTATTGTTAAGAGCTGCAAGTGACTGGAGCCTATTGCAACTATGGGCCTGAGGTGGGCAGACCATGGACAAGTGTCATTTAGTCCTAAGAGAGAGACAATTCACATATGTATTCTGTTTGGAGCCTATCTAAGTAACTATAGGGCCTTAGGCAGGGCACACCAGTGCACGCCAGTTAGTCGCAGGGCTGACATACACAGACAACCATTGACTCTCTGATTCATTCGCTAGGACAACTTAAAGTGAACAATTCTTCGTACACATACATGACTTTGAGCAGTGGGAGGAAGCCGGAGTACCCAGAGTGGATCCACAGTAACACAGGGAGGACATGCAGACTCCACCTAGAGAGATTATAGTCAGCTGGCCCGGGAATCGATCCCGCAATCTCTTTTCTGAGAGGCAAGTGCACAAACCACTCTGCCAACATACCCCTCATTAATGATATTAATCTATTTATTATCAATAATTGTGAATAAAGCAAATGCTGGTAACACTTAAGACACTAGTAAACATTTGTGAAGTATTAATTAAGTATTGATGAACAGCTAATTGATCATTTACAAAGCATTACTTCAACATTAATAAACATCTTTGAAATACTGTTATTAATAATTCAAATAAATGGTTCTGTTCCTGACTTTATGTAAATGAGTACAAAT
>JAVQKG010279452.1:0-12725 GCA_036025885.1 Hypseleotris bucephala
TACAAGTGCCCACTACTTAGCTTAAAATATGTTGCTTAGTCATTTTATTCAAGCCATTGATAGGAACTTTTATTTGTATAGCCCTATATCACAACAATATTGCCTATGATGGCTTTACAGAAAGAGATGTACGAAAGTAATAACAAAATGAATAGATACACAAACAACAAAAGGAAGGGCAATACACTTCTACATTCCATTGATATACAGTTAAGATGGCAACCTGCATGTGTATTGTCTGTGACCTGTATACACTGCGTACGTTAGCTTTTTGTGTTGTTGTCATCTATTGTTATCATTTTGTGTTGTCATTGTCTTGTGTGCTGCTGTCATTTGTGTGTTTTTGTTGCCTTGTGTTGTGCTCTCGCCCACTCTGCTGTCTTGGTTGGTTTGTGTTTTTCAGAAAAGGATTGTGCAGACGGCTCTGATGAGTTGAATTGTCCAAACCTGCCCGGTTAGTGCATAGATCCACATGCACCACAACAAACGCCATGCTAGCCCTATTAGCAACACTTAACAGACGCTTTTTTCTGCTGAATAAACTACTAGGTATTAAATAGTCTGCTGCTGATAAATGGTGTTAGCCAAATGAGGACATGGAGGAAATAAAGAGCCTTAATTGGTTTATATATATTACTGGTGCCAGCGATAAAGACAGTGTAGATTAGTCGCAGTGTACATGGGAAGGATACAGAATAATGTTGAGGTTAATAGTTGTAGTTGTAAAGGCACTATTACATTTCATTAGTCCAAGTGAAAAGTGCTTCTGATGCTGCTGCCAAAGCTCAATGTATCAGCGCTGGGTACATTTTCGTGGTGCATGGTGTGATCTATGCAGTTTCTGTCATTATTCAAAACTCTTATCTGTCATGTTTTACAATTTGTGTATCATATATTCATGTGATTTTCAAGTACATTTTTAAATATTTTTTAATGTGCAACAGATATTAAGACATGCTGTGATTTGGGGTGTGTATTAATGAAAAACTAAATAACCTTTATTGTCATTATGCATACATAGTAGTTTATACAACAACGTAATGCAACCTAATCAGTTGACTAGTCCTGAGCTGCTAAGATTTTTAGCATGCTTCCATAGTGAACCAACCTGATCTGACCATTCTGCATGATATTAAAAAACACCCCCATACTAATCAATTTAGATAAGGGAGTTTATTAAGAAAACATATGATGATTATTAATTTTTCTCTATACCTACTGCATAGAGTCATAGAGGCATGGAAATAATCTGGTGAGGGATTTTAGTGGGTTATATCAGGACAGGTGAAGATGATGCCCCACATACTTTCCCCAGAGGCAAAAGCCCATCATAATATACTGTAAAGTCCAGACTTCAAAAGCCTTGATTTACTGTCTGTGAACCGCTCATCTCTGCCTTAAGGGAAGCAAGGATTTCTTCCAACTCCACTCCATCCAGCCCTGGTTAAGTTTATTCAAGTTTTTATATATAAGCTATTAGAACTCAAGTTATTTTGACTGTTTTTGTAGTGTCACATTTCTCTCTGTTGAAAATCACTTGAACAAATGATACACACTTTATGTTCATCATTGTTTCATTGTTATTTCCAATCATTGCATTCTCTGTTTTTCCTTTGAGACGATGGGGTGCTTCTATATTCCATGTTTCTGTATTGTTTATATTGTTTTTTTCTTCCAGATAATGACTGTGGGGACAACAGTGATGAGGCGGGATGCTCTCACTCCTGCTCCAGTGCTCAGTTCAAGTGTAACAGCGGCAGGTGTATCCCGGACTACTGGACCTGTGACGGAGACAATGACTGTGGGGACTACAGTGATGAGACGCATGCAAACTGCACCAATACATGTCAGTGATGGGGCAACTACTATGGGTCTTAGGCGGGGTACATCCTGGACAGAGGCTAGTTAGTTAGGGCTGTTACAAAGATACAGTGACTTAGTATTTTTAAAGCTATCAGCTAGATTTTCAATAATAATGAATTCACCTTTTCACCTTTAATTTAGAAGGTGGCTGAGGCTACCATTGAAGGTTGGTCACAGGTGACTGTAGCCTATCACAGCAATTATAGGCTTGGGGATGGGTGCATCCTGGCTAGTTAGTTGCAGGGCTGACACAAAGACACAGTGACTTTGTATTTTTAAGGTGACAGATACAGACAGACTTACAAAAACAAGTATTCACTCATTTATTACCGGTATTTTACATTTTAGATTTTTACTGTACAATGTATTATCGTAATCAGGTAAATCAGGTCAAGATGTAAAGATGTAAATTTAACCCTTTTGCCTGCTATTTCTTTACTGCTCAATATGCATCTCCAGGCTGTTGTTAAAAAGTGGACCATTTAAACTACTAAACTATGTACTAAAATTAGACTATTTAAACAATTCATAGGACAAAGGTCTTTAGTGAGTTGTAAAAATGTAAATGAAGAACTTTAAAGCAGAAATGTAACTTAATTTTGGTTTAACGTTTTTAAACTTACTAAAGATAGTTTTGCTGCTATTTTTCATGCAAAAACTTACAACATTTTATCAGTATAACTTAGAAGTTGGTGTTAGTATAAGTCAGTATAAGTTGAGTTGTAGTTTACAACTCACATTATTATCTTAAAACAAGTTCTCAAATGAAGTTTGATAACCTTTGCGACATATGACGTTTTACAGTGTAGAAACTTTCCTGTCCTTGTATTTGACTCTTGAATGGTCATTGCTGCAGGCTGATTTGTCCCATGTCTCTCCTTTAGCCACTCGTCCTCCCGGGGGCTGCCACACTGATGAGTTTCAGTGTAGGATGGACGGTCTGTGTATCCCGTTAAGATGGAGGTGTGATGGAGACACAGACTGTATGGACCTCAGTGACGAGAAGAACTGTGAAGGAGTCACTCACATGTGTGACCCAGCTGTCAAGTTTGGCTGTAGGGACTCAGGTGAGGGGCAAATATAATGTTTATACTGTATATGTCTATCAAATAAAATAAGAATGATGGTTTGGAGACCATGGTAAGGGGTAAATGTACCATTTATACACAGTATGTCACAAAAAGTTAGGGATATTTGACTTTTGGATGAAATCACAGAATGTTCCTAGAATGTATTATAACCTATTAATTACTATGCCATGGTATTTCTCAAACTTTTTCAAATCAAGGACCTCACTGGCATCAAGAACATCTACATTTGACAATTTTTTTCATTTAGAGGTCAGCGTCATTGTGCCCATTACCTTGCTTAGGGAGTCATTGGGTCATTTAAGAACCTGCGAATAAAATTTGATCCCTAAATTTTTGTGATGATGAGTTTGGCTGACCAGGTGTGGTACAAATTGTAGTGTTACAGGTGTAGTACTAGATGTAGAAGTTTTTACTTATAGTTTGTTATTATATTTTAGTGAGCTTTACATGTTTTTTTAACCATTGGCTTTATCTTTTAAGTAACACACTGTAACTTTTATACTGAATATACTGTATATTGAGTACGTTGATACATACAGTAATTGAAAGCTTGGCCGTTTTGAGTTGTGCCCTTTATGTATAAACAAACATAAATCTTAGTCATGTTTTTGTTGAAGTGATGGTATTACATAACTCTGTATTCTGTCTTTAGCTCGTTGTATCAGTAAGGCCTGGGTTTGTGACGGGGACAGTGACTGTGAAGATAACTCAGACGAGGAGAACTGCGAGGCTCTGGTGTGTAAACTCTCTCACCACGTGTGCGCCAACGACTCTACCATCTGCCTGCCCGCCGACAAGCTCTGCGACGGCATCGACCACTGTCCAGACGGCTCGGATGAGAAATTGTGTGGTACGAAACAACACACAAACACACACAACACACACACAAACATACACACAACACACACACATACACAGCTTTGTTTGATGCCAGGGAACATCCAGAACTAGTCACAGCTGACCTTCATGCAACCTGTTCTGTTTTGTGGCCTCAGATCACCTCAAAAACAATATTAAAATCAGAGAAATAGTGCTTCAAGAAGGCCCAAAGTGAGATTACTTTAACAACTTCTCAATAGCGTCTTCAAAATTGGGCACTTTACTGTTGTTCTGAAATCTCTGCATTGACCTCAAAACAGCTCTTTTTCTCAAGCCTGTTCAGTCAGACCTATTCTCTTACTTGGAAAAGTAGTTGTATCAGTCTTATTGTATGGCATTACATCCTTTAAGCATAAAATTTAGACTATTGACAGGTGGAGTACAAATAGAGCATAGGATCACCTCAATGTGGCACTACTCTTGGTTGGTGGGAAATACAGTATTATGCAGCAAGTGATGAAAAAGGTCTTGCTGCCCAATCTAGGAATTGAACCTGAGACTGTCTTGCTTCTTGCCACTGTGCCGCCTATAAATAGTACATTTCCTTCTTCATACTGTATATAACCACTAATACCCTTTTCTTCCCTGGCAGACCTGTGCTCCCTGGACAATGGTGGCTGTAGTAATAACTGCACAGTGGCCCCAGGTGAAGGTGTGATCTGCTCCTGTCCGCTCGGGATGGAGTTAGGATCAGACAATAAGACCTGCCAAATCCAGAGCTTCTGCGCCAAGCACCTCAAATGTAGCCAGCGCTGTGAGCAGGACAAGATGCATGTGAAGTGCTCCTGCTACGACGGCTGGGAACTGGAGGCTGACAAGGAGAACTGCAAAAGCACAGGTAAATCTAGGAAGATGTATTAATCAAATAGCAATCTCAAAAATACAAAGGCTGACACCACTATACCTACAACTAGAGCCGCACAGTATATTACAATTGAGTTTTGCAATGCGATAGCAAAAAACAACTTTGTAATTTATATTTAAGTAAATACTTTTTTGTCCATCACTTGTACTTCAAGTTGAGTACTTTACATCTGAAGTAACATTTCTGAACATTAGTAAATGGTTGTCCATCAGTCTCCTAAGTGTTGGCTATTGTTGATGGTGAACTAAAAGAATAAAAACCAATAACCTCTAAGGGATAAAAAAGAGTAGATGTAAAAGTAATAAATGAATTTGTTTTTTGCATATGTACACTGAGCTATTGGTGGCAGAACAGAGGAGAAGATACGGTTTTAAATCTAAAAGACAAACAAACGAAGATCAGAGAATTGGATCTTGCAGCTCGTATTATTTTATGTAAAGAGAAAGGGAAATGTGACTATGAATTATGTATGTATGTGAAATGAGGAATGTGTCTGTTGAAATGCTTCTGTTCAAGTCGGCCGAGGATGAGATGTAAAAATGCAAACAACTCTGCTACATCAAATCTGTTTTATAGTCTCAGGGAGATTGAATATAGCTTCAATATTTAACTTATTTGAAAATAAAATGTCGTTTGATATAGTTCCGGTTTAGACCTAGTATAGTTCTGGACTTCATTACCTCCGACAAGGATGTAATGTTTTTGGTGCTGTCCATCCGTCTTGTCTGTCCATCTCTCCGTCTTTAAGCAACTTTACCAAAAACTATTTGGATGAAATTTTAATTAAAGGTCAGAAATGACCCAAGGAACAATTGGTTCACTTTTGGGAGTGACCCGAATCATCGTCTGGAAGAGTTTTTCAAAGAATGAAACTGAATGAAACTGCAACTTTACTCAGAAATGACAGGATATATTTGGATAAACAAACAAACAACAACAAACTCTGAATCAATATACAATACTACAGCCCCTTCAGTTTTGGAACAACAGTCTGGCTCAACTCTATTCAGAACTGCTTGTTTTAAGACTGTACAGGGGAGATTAGCTGCCTTGGCGGAGGTCTGCAGTCTCTGAGTGCTTTCTAAATATCCCTGTAACTACTCAATATAAGTGTGATGACAGAGTGTTTGGTGCCAGCTCTGACCCTGTGTCTGTGAGCTGCAGATAACTCCTGTCTAATTTACTCTGAGTTTTAATTATCCAGGATTACAGCCACTCTCAACAAACCCAGGCTTTCATTTAAGCCTCACACGTTGTATACCACACCATGGAGCAAGAGTGTAACTTGCATTTTTGAATGTAGTTAAAATACAAACACTCAAAATATTTTACTTTTTTCTGTAAAATTCTCATCAATACAGGGTAATTACATCTGTGGATTATTATCGTAATTGCATTTTTACCACCTCCAAGTTGGTAATGTTTTAGGTATCCTTGGTTTGTTTGTTGGTTTATCCATTAGCAAATTTACTAAAAGTACTGCACCAATTTAGATGAAAAGGAAGGTCAGAAATGACACAGAGAACATTTTATTACATTTTGGGCGTGATCCGGATCACTGTTGGGATCCAGGATTTTTGTTTTGCCATCTCTTAGCAACTTAACTCAAAAAGTACTGCACCAATTTAGATGAACATTTGAAGGAAGGTCAGAAATGACATAAGGACCAGTTTATAGTACTTTGGGAGTGATCCGTGGAAATGAGAAACTAAACTTCATTAACAATGAAATGACTACATTGTTATATTTAGATTGAAATAGATTACATATAAGGGCCACGCAAAGGCATATCCATATTGTCCTCATAAGTAACATTGATAATTTCTTTTACTCTGAATATGTTTAACCAAAATAAAACTCACATCCATTGACTTTTTCTAGACCCTTTCAAGCCCTTCATCATCTTCTCGAACCGTCACGAGATCCGGCGAATCGACCTGAACAAAGGAGAGTTCAGCGTCCTGGTGCCCGGGCTCCGAAACACCATCGCCCTGGACTTCCACCTCAGCCAGAGCGCCCTCTACTGGACCGATGTGGTGGAGGACAAGATCTACCGCGGGAAACTCTCTGAGAACGGAGGTGAGAATTAGACATGTTGCATTTAGTACAACTGCACAATATTCAGTGTACATGTCTGTGTCTTGACTGCTTGTATTGGGAAAAGTTTTTTGTCTTTGCATTTTGAAGTTTGGAACTCTGTGGGTTGTATTATAAGGGTTTTTATTTAGAGCGCAGGGAAGCCTCCACAGTACAGGAGCGCTCTGATTGATTGAAACATTGTTTATTTATGAAGAAATAGAATCTATCAGGAATAATGTGAGGTAGCTAATGTTTTATTTCAAAATTCACAGCTTAGTCACAGCAAATATGATTTTTTAGTTCAAAGGAGGAAAAAAGCCAACTTCAGACTGGTTTGTGTGAGACTGTGACAGTAATTTGAGAAGGAGAGGAAGGGCAAACTTTCAAACTTAACTTTTATGCAGGCCTTGGCACTTTTTCTTTACCACTGCATACTGTATATTTTCTAATGTTGTGCAGATTTCATCAAAGTTTTGTTTCATTAACTACATTTTACAAGATTAGTTTGTTCTTTCCTTTTATTCAGCTGCATAATAATTCATCAACAGTTGGTCAGTTATGGTTATCATCAATGTTCGTTTGAATAATGAGAAGCTGCTGAGTCAGATCTGACAAAAGGGCCCTTATGTCAACGTATTAACTATTGAAATGTTTTATTCCTAATAGGTTTTGTTGTTATTACATGCATACATTTGAACAACATAATTAGTGAAGTGCTATTAAGTTAGGAGTTTGATATTTTTAACACAATTGGTTTAGACAATAAGGCTATTCACAGTAGAGATCCACATTTGTATTCATTGTGTTGGTTTTGTGTCCCTCTTTGTGTGCGACCATGGTCACAGCAGGTCTTTTTACAGCCAGCCAGTGTGTGTTTGTGTGTGTCTGTGTGTGTGTATTAGTGTGTGTGTGTGTGTGTATTAATGTGTGTGTGTGTGTGTGTGTTTTGATGCTGCAGCAGACACAGTAATGACTCATCTCCAATAATTAGCTCAGTTCTTGTGATTAGACAGAATTAAAGGGGTGGTAAAGAGGCTGTTTATCTAGACATATTATAAAACCCATTTGATTGTTTGTAAACAACACATGCCGCATCAGTATTGTGCTGACCACTAATTTGGCCCTATCTCGCAACAGTAGAAGATACAGCATCTGCATATGAACTTGAATGGATGTTCTATTTAAAGTTGTCTGTATGTTTGGAAATTAAATAAATGCTTTATCTGACCCTGTTCTATGACATAAAGTAGGTAATCTGCCATAATTATTATTTTACTTTAGTCCCTCTTTTTCTACCAAAGTTAAGAAATCCTGTTAAGTTAACAAAGTAGTTTCCCAATCCGATCTGTATACTGAAAAGCAATTTTACAACCATTTCCAACAATGTCTCATCTGCTATCTAAAAATGTCTTATTTACTTGTTGCGATTTATTTTTGCATTTGAGGCAATTACATTTTCAGATAAGAGTGCCAGCTTTGAAAACAAATAGCTTTAATGCATTTAAACAAGTGTTAAATAGTGAACTCAAGCAGAAATCCTATCTGGGTTACAGTCAATGTGTGTTTTGAATGTTGCCGGCAGCACAGCCTCAGATTCTTGGTCTCACATTGAAAGAATGTTTGAATTAATCAAGAAGCGCCGCGAGGAATGTTTATTTTATGAAGGAGAGAGTTGAAATATTGTTAGCTCAAGTTTCCCAAGCAGAGATTAACAAAGATAGATGAGACCAAAGGGTGTTTTTGTAAGGTTATGTTTCAAATAAATAAGTATTGAGAAATATATGCAAATATATGCTCTGGCCACTTTATTAGGTACACTTTAACATTTTAACAAGAACACTGTGTAACTTTTTAGTTTGTGATATTAACTAACTAATAATAATATGCTTCCAAGGCTGCCTCCATGGTATGTCGGAACAAAGCAAATGTATGCTCTGAAAATGAATGCACTCTAATTCTTCTGGTGCAAATGTGTCTCCAATACTGTTTAATCTTTTATTTAGTGGTTTGCCAAGGCCAGTACTTTCAGTTTGAGAGCAGTTATTCAGCTGCACTCTGAGCTGTCTTTGTTTATCAAGAATTCCTCTTGATGAAATGAGGCTTTGTTTTTAGATTAAATCTTACATTGTGTTGTTGTAACTAAATGTTGCCAAATTGCTATTCCTCAGTTCTGTCACAGCTAGAGTGGATGATTGCTAATCACCCTAAGTCAGAAATGTACATAGTATGTTAATAATAATTTAGATTATAACTTTTGACTTATTTTAAAAAGCAGATAACAGGGAGACACTGGTATTCCCAAAATAGTGGGAATAGTCCATTTTTAGAAACAAAGCAATCCAGGCACTTGCTGTTATTTCATCATTCTTTGACTTATGGTGCATTTTGTTGACACTTGCAGCTCTGACCAGTTTCGATGTGGTGATCCAGTATGGACTTGCCACCCCTGAAGGCCTGGCCGTGGACTGGATTGCGGGGAACATTTACTGGGTGGAGAGTAACCTGGATCAGATTGAGGTGGCTAAACTGGATGGTACCATGAGAACCACACTGTTAGCTGGAGAAGTGGAGCATCCCCGAGCCATCGCACTGGACCCCAGAGACGGGTATGGAGGAGATCATTAGTAATAAAATGAGAAACTTCACTTTATTAGCTAGGATTTTCGATGTTTACAATGTCCTAGGCATACAGAAATTTGATCAAAATAGAAGTCTAGAGTTAGGGTTGTTTCCATTGGCTGTTTGTTCACAGAGCTAGATCATAATATAAAGAAAGTGCCTATTCTAGTTCTGCAATGTAAGAAACAGTAAAACAAAGGAAAAGGGAGGGATCATGGCTCTGCACACAAATTGAGAACACTTTGATTTCATGGTTTAGCTTGATGGTTATTGATTGATTTTGCTTTGTGAATTAGTCCACTTAAAATAAATAAATACAATTATACACTTAGCTAGTCTTTCATTCCATCCTGACAAATGGTCAACAATCTATTGAAGTTTCATTTATGGCGTCTTGGGATAGGTTGTTATTCCATGGCAGAAATTCACAATAGTGCTTCATGTTTCTTATTTACATTTGTGTAGAATCCTGTTTTGGACCGACTGGGATGCCAGTATGCCGAGGATTGAGGCTGCCTCTATGAGCGGACAGGGCCGGAAAACCATCCATAAAGAAACAGGGAACGGAGGATGGCCAAACGGACTGACTGTGGACTATCTAGAGCGCCGCATTCTGTGGATAGATGCCAGGTCAGACAAAATACACCCAATTCTAACATTAGGGCTCCAATAAGTATGTTGACTTTTGCAATAACAACATCAACTGCAATTTTAGATTAAACTGAAATTTATGTCACTTGAATTATAACTCTAAACTCTACACCTAACAAGGACAAAACCAGAACTAAACTCATGGCAAATCTGAACTTAATCAACTCTAAACCAGGACTAAATTGGTATAGTTTTTTTTGGTCACACACAGTTACAGTCATTACAAGACTTTTACTGTAACTCTTTTTTAACACAGATATCATGTTTGCTCTTAATACAATAACAACAAGCTCTACTTTATACAACACCCTTCAAATATTTACTGCTTTAAAGGTGTAGTCCATATGTTTCCTAAGATAAGGAAGAAGTTACAAATACATGCTTAAAATTGACTATCTGACCCTGTTCTTTTATGTAAAGTAGGACCTCTGTAAAGGCCAGGCCTAACTACTTTTTGTTGGTTGTTGTATCCCACACACTCTGATTTGATATTGAGGTAGAGGCCAAGGGAGAGACTAAAGAAAAAATATTTCTGACAGATTTCTTACTTTACATTTTAGGAAACATACAGACTACACCTTTAATTTAAAATGTTCTGTGTATTTTCAGGTCTGATGCCATATACTCAGCCAAATACGACGGCTCTGGTCTGATTGAGGTGTTGCGGGGACATGAGTACCTGTCTCACCCGTTTGCGGTCACCATGTACGGGGGAGAGGTCTACTGGACTGACTGGAGGACTAATACTCTCGCTAAAGCTAACAAGTGGACGGGCAGCAACGTGACTGTGGTGCAGAGAACCAACACACAACCATTCGATTTGCAGGTCTATCATCCATCAAGACAGCCTCAGGGTAAATATGATTATGATACATTTATGAGTCATTTTTAGCCAGCTTTCCGTCTATTGAAGCATACATGATCAGCCTGTTCTGGGCAGCTATCTGATTACAGTGATTTGATGTTTTTATCAGCATTCACTTACTTATTATATTTTGTGTTAGCGGGATGATTTAGAAATGTTGGTAGTTGTAGGTCTAAAACATTATCTGGATTTTTAGTCTTCTGAATAGTTAGCAATCAGTATTATAGCTCTGTTGTTAGCTAAAGTTGAAAACAAAACCTAAAATCTAGCTGTGCCGAGGATTGTTGAATGTGTTTACACATTTTCACCCCCATTTTGTTTGTCAGCTTGTTTGCCTATTTGCAACTTTACTCAAAAGTACTGCACCGATTTGGATCAAATTCTCAGGGAAGATCAGAAATAAACACAAGGAACACAATTACATTTTGGTGCAAAAAATGGTCTGAATCCATTTTGTTAAAGGAATTGCATCTGTTATAAACAGAATAAGTACTGCACCAATGTGGATACATTTTTCAGGTAAAGTACACAAAGACCAGTTGATTAAATGTTTAGAGTGGTCCATCAAAATGAACTACTTTGGTGGAGGTGCTTTTGAGTTTAGATATCTTTATGATTCTTTTTTATTATTTTAGTTATTAAGTTAGTTTTCAAGGGGAATAATACATTAATGTAGTGCAAACTTCCTCTAAATGTAAACCAGTATTTCAGAATTACAGGCCAACAACATAAAGTAGTTAAAACGGCATCAGATATATGGGATATGATTTGATATATCATATGATTTGGATGGAAAAGCAGGTTGTATCTGACAAATTTCTAATTTATTTTTAATTCTGTTAATATTCAGCTCCTAATCCATGTGCGGCCAAAGACGGGAAGGAGCCATGTTCTCATTTGTGTCTCATCAACTACAACCAGACCTTCACCTGCTCCTGTCCTCACCTCATGAAGCTGGGCCCAGACAGACGCACATGCTACGGTAACATTCAACACTAATGGTTTAGGGCAGTGGTTCTCAAGCTGTGGTGCGGCTACTTCTGGTGGTGCACTGGCTTCTTCTAGTGGTTCTCAGGAGTATTTTAGGTTGGGATGCATCAACAAAAAAAATTGTTGGCTGATACAGATAACAGTATTTTTGATACCAATTTGGCTGATCAATTCTGCAAATATTCAGTTTTGGTAGACCATGTTTCTATGGTTTTAAGTAGTGATGGGCAAATGAGACGGAGCTCCGGAGCACGTCTCGATCTTTCTGAAACAAATTGCATCGGAGCACTGTTCCGGAGCTTGTCTCACAGCAGCCGCGCACGCGACCAAAGTGTCAAAGTGTCGGTCCCTCCCCCTGCTGCTTCGATCTGCGTGTCAGTCTATCGAAGTGTTTCACTGGCTTAGCGAATGTGTTCAACGCGCTTCCCTTATTTGACAAGCGCTAAACTGCTACTGTATAAAAGATGCACCAATATTTCGTTAGAGGTGATTTTGGTGACTTTTGACAACTTTTGGCATTTGTTTCATTCACAATGGCATCTACAAGTGGATAAAAGTGATCCATGGTTTGGGATCACTATGATCTAAAATGCCATTGTATGAGCCGCAGTTTAGCTCAGTATAGGTAGAGCATGCAGCCCATACATCCAACAGTCTTGCCCTGGCGTCGTGAGTTCAAGTCCTGCTCGCGAAAGTTTTTATTCCCCACTCTTCTCTCTGATTTTCTGTCTATTTATTGTTCTATCTATGAAGGCAAAAAATATATATATCTTTAAAAAATATCTTTAAATACGGGCATCCTCTGTTAAATGTGAGAGAAGCC
>JAVQKG010279453.1:0-10122 GCA_036025885.1 Hypseleotris bucephala
AATATGATATGATATGATGAATCCACTTTAAAAATTACCTCCCAAAAATATCAAATGTAATTGTTAAAAAAGCTGAACTACTGTATGCATATCAAATTGCATGACCAACTTTTTTTTTCAAAACATGGCTAATTATTTTTTTTTATGGAACCCCTATTGAAAATGACTAACTCTTTTTTTAGCCTATACCTCTGTCCTCTGTGTCTATACAAGAAACAGTACAGCTACAGAAAGGGCTAATTACATATGCAAATGATTCACTGTAGTGTCTTCTAAAATCAAAAGCATTCTCGTTTTACAGCTTTTCTACATACCTGCAACAAAAATACACCATAATTTATTTCATTAAGCTTGACTTTACCAAACAACATATTTTAAATTAAAAGTACATTTTTGACTTAAGACTTTAATTAAAGTTATAGGCACTTGGCTAAATGTAAAGTGTCAACCTTGAGCACTAAATAGAGAAACTTTCCAGTCTGCTGAGCCCCTAGTGCTGTCTGTAGGGCCCCAGAGGCTCATGTACATACAATGCACTGACCATGGCAATGAGGCTGACTTTGAGCTCTCTCAGCAGACCGCTCACTCACCGGGCTCACCTTTTTTTACCCAAGCACATCAGATCCAGCCTGGCTATCGGCCGAAAACTTATCTTGACGCAGTGAATAGAGGTATTTTTAGAAGCTGAAGGTCAACCAATGCAATTAAGACACTGAGGGGTTTCACTCAATACAATCTTGTTCCTTCTACCTGGAGCCCACGTCAGTCTAAAAAGGAAATCTTTAGCCTTCCTCTTGCGATTTGTCTGGTTTGTTTTTGTGCACAAACTGGTCATTAGTTTTAAGAACATGTGTATTACGTGTTAGGTGCGACACGTGGACAGGTGCGAACATGGAGCGAGATCAGGATGTCAAACAGCTCATTAGCCCGGACTGCTGTTTGGTCTCCATGGAAGCGTTCTGCCCTAGTGATGTAACCACGCCGGCGTCCACAGGGGACACAAGAGCTGTCTGGCTGTGGAGCATCTGCACTAGATTTCACTAATATGTACTTGTGAGTGCGGAGAGCTGCGACTTTGATTACGCTCTTCCGACAAAGCATCCTTGACTCCTTGTGTGGCAGGATGGAATGCCTCAGTCATCTTTGCTTCCATATTCCTTTCGTTTTTTTGTTTAACTTTTATTTCATCTGTGGTTCTCAGGGTGCGGCACCTGGTGAACATTATTTTCCAAAAGCGTCATCATGCATCATTGTAAGGATACATGCTCTAATCAGCTGAGCCATCTGGCAAACGGCTTATGCACCATCAAGCTTAAATGTGTCGCATCTGTTGATCAAAAGGATGTTGCATTGTTTTCGGAGTGGCACCCTTAACCTATGAGCCTGGGCGTCACAAAGCCAATTTTTCACACCGCTGAGGTCATGGTGTTATGGTGACAATTTCAATAAAAGATTAATACCATTTGTTCATCTAAAATTAGCCGAGGCGCTTCATCTGCTAACCTACTGATGGCACTTCATTTGAATAGAAAGTGCTTGGTGCGATTCAAAAAGAATGGCTTATTGCTCTCACTTTGAAATGAAGGGGACATTAAACTTTCTGCCTTGACAGAGCTGCCAAATGTAAGGATTTATGAATTTATTTACTGCTATTATTTTCATCATAAGAACTCTTAATCCATAAATAAAAACCCTCCTGATGCACAGCCTTATCCTAAAACCTGTGAGATTACAATGACTGATTTCACCCATTCGCTGCAAACATCCCTCAGTCCCTCAGTGGTGTCAGTCTATCGGCCTACTTATACACACAGCCGTGCCAGTAATGTTAGTATTCCTTCAATGAACTCTGAATAAGTCATAGACACCAGAGTAAAAGAGGCAGAGAAAGAGCAAACTGGAGCCAAGCTCAAGTGTGGAGATTAATGAGAAGGTTTTTCAAATGTTGCTTCATTCATTTTCCCTTAATAACATCCTATGTGATAATATAGATTCATATAAATGTAGTTCTATCAATACTGTAATGATTATAATTTAAATCAGACAAAGGGATATTTTTGACTATGTTTTGCATCATCTGATTGATCAAATACTGACAAATCTTTTACTTGCCGTTTCACATTGGTACCATTGCACCAAGCAAGTCTTATGTGAAATAAATATTATTACATTTTGAAATACTCTCAGTAGAATATAGTATCCATCTAAAGTAGTTTAACAAAAGTCCAAGTGCTTATACTCTTCTGTTGTAGTTCATTCCGCAGAAGCCTCCATGGAGTGACCTTGAAAACACAGGTATGTCCTATTGTAAGAAACATCAGCGTGCGAACATACACACATTGTGCACCGTGGAGTTGCACAGTCTTTCATCAGCACTATTGTGTTGTAAAAAAAAAAAAAAAAAAAAGCGGGCATGCAAGGCAAAGCCGACAATGCGAATTGCCATACTGTCAGTGCCTTAGCCATCAAAATAAGATGCTTCTCAGCAAGACTGAGCTCTACTTTTAATCACTGTTTCTGATTGATTATCCCCACCCAAAAGTGCACACTTTGCACTGAAAACATCACAGTGAATATTTGACAAATGGATGTGCTCTCTGGATATATTGCCTGAAGTGATTGTAGATGTCATCCAGCCCTTTATGCACATGTGTTCCTTCAGCTGGAGGTGCACATATGTTTAATAAAAATGCTTTATTTCTCCTGCGCTGCTGCTGGGCCAGTCTGGATGAATGGGTGTCTTTAAAGAATAAAGAAACACAGGTCCAAAGTGGCAAATAAAAGCCTCTTGTCTTTGTGTGCATTTGTGTGTGTGGATGAAAGGGAGAATATTTTTCTTCCTCACAGAAAGCACAGAGCAAAGAAAATCTGATATAGTGCTGCGAGTCTGCAGCTGAGGCTGATGATGGATATGAAGAAAAACTCAAATGGGCCTTGTTGCACTGATGGCAGTTCTCTCTTACAACCATTGGTTTAAAGTTACCAAAGTCATCACCTTAAAAACTCAATAGTGCAGTGTTGACAAAGTATGTGAGCGCAGCACAACAAAGACTTGGATACTGTATTATTTATTTCAGCTTATGCTTTTGTTCAGTGAAAATCTTGAAGTTTCCACTGTCTCAAGGAAAATCAAGCAGTGCTGAATAAGCAAATGTTATGCAGTGGGTAGGTATTTCAAAGTCCTTCCTTTTACTGTGTAACATATCTGCATAGGAGCTGTTTGTTATGGAAAACAAAGCCAAGTGCATGCAGATCATGCACAAGCGCTTCAAAGCACAAGGTCAAAATACTATGGGGAAATTAGTGCCTTATCTGTAAACTAACTTATTGATATTCCTTATTCCACCGCTGCTATTCCCCAAATTTCCTGCTCTCACAAACAACTTAAACATGCAAATCCACTGAATGTGTTTTGTATCTCAGCCTCTTCTTCTCCAGTGGAATCATTTTGGATTAACACTATGTGGGCACTGCCTTTTGGCCTTCCCACAGCTTCTTAACACACACACATATTTATACAGGCATAATCAGGAATACAAACTGATCTTCACAATAGCGTCACACAAACACACAACCAAATCACATTTACATTTACACACATGCGGAGAGCTTAGGACTATTTCTGGCTGCACCACACTCTCTCCTTCCCAAGGTGTTGCTGCTTCCAACTCATTCTACACAGCAAGTGATAGCAATTTGAATGTGCAATAAACAGGCATACCAAAAACATTTTGTAGCATTTTAAGATAGAATCACATAATTTGGTGTTGAAACAATAATATACATGATTCCTGTTACTTCTACTTTTCAAACTGGCTGTATTACGTGAGTGCAGATTCTGCCAAATTGCAATAAACATCAGACTACTGAATATTTAAGCATGTGATCTCTCCTTCCTTAGCCAAATTTTTATGTCGTAAATGGAACTCAAAGCTTAAATGTTTCATGAAGAAGCTCTCTTTTCCACTAAATCAAAGCACGAATGCACCTGCCTCAACTTACATAACCTCTTAAGTGAGATGTAAGGCAAAGTGACACTGGGTATGACCACGGTGTCTTAAAAAATGCAAGCGGGGTCATTACTAAACATAGAGCATCTGAATTGGATGCATTAGTGCAGGACAAGATGAGCCACTCAGTAAGTTTACATACAAGAAATTGGCACTATTGTATTTTGTCCAATGATATTATTACTTATTACTGTAGTTTTATTTTAAAATGGTAATTGTAATAGCACACAAATGAATGAAATGAATGTTGGTCCTGGAACATCATCAGCACGGTGAACTCAGATTGACTATCATGAGTTAAGGTAGTCTTCTTTAAAATAATTGCAACACAAGAAACCAAAACTAAAGTAATAACCAAGAAAGTAACTTTTAAAATATTGTATTAGATTTGATTTTATGTCGCCAAATCCTGCTGAACACCTCTCCCACTTAATCAATGTAAGCTGTTTACATGCAGGAGGTGTACGTATAAGTTAAATTAGAAGAAATTGGAATTATTGACACCTCCCTCATTTGGAGTAAGGTGCTTACATGCAACACATGCAGCCCACAGTAAACAGACAGAGCAATAGTGTTCAGAGCCTTTCTCTGCATTTTTAATATCTTTAGGTCACTCTGTTGGCTGTACAATAGTGCAGATGTACTGCAATGGAATGCTTGACTGCCATATTATGCTTTCAGGAGTCACAGTTAGCAAGTAATGGACTTTTTGTTGTGTGTCAAGATTTGCAGATGGAAATTTTTGGTTCTCTTATGTGAAAATAAACTCTGAGAAACTGAGACATTCTTCTGTTAAGGCCTAATCAAGCTTTGAACATGGTCCAAGTATTCATTCATGTAAACACACCTTGGGAAGAGAACGTGTTGGTCGCTCACATGCTCGGATAAAAGCAAAGGGAATGAAACTGAGTGCTCACCCAAGGCTTGATGAAACTCACCCGACACCGGGGTCATAGGGGTGGGTGGCAGGCTGTTGATGTTGAGCGCCCCCATCTGGTGGATCTGTGTGGCCGGGAACGCCACGCTGGGAGTGAGGTAACCTCCGTGGCTGGCTGCCATGATGGCTGCCTGCTGCTGCATGAGCTAAAGAAGAGGGACAGGGTGAAATGGTGGTGGAAGGGAGAAGATGATGTTTAGGATGAACAGATAGTTGGAGTGTGAGAGAAGAGGTTAGGGGAGGACAGATGGTAATGAAAAGTATAGGAAGTTGTAGAAGAAGTCAGACAATGGCACAAGAGACAGAAGTGAAGCACAGGGTATAACAGAAGGAGGGATGGATGTTGAGGTTGATGGATGGATAGTGCATGGGAAGTACAGAGAAAGTAGAGCGGAATAAAAGAAAAGGGAAGAAAAAAGAAGCCTGTCAACCTATGTTTAGTGAATGTGTCTCTCCTCCCAGCAGGAAGCCTGTCAGCAGCTGCAGAAACCATTTAATAGCTGTCTGTTGGGTTCATACAAATCAAGCCATTGACATGTGCACATTATCTTTTTCCCTTTTTCCGTGCAATTGTCAAACTTCACAATGGCCCATTTGGCTGTATTGAAATGCCACAGAAGCCTCTGAAGACTTTTGGTCCTGAACTATTCTATAATTTCTCACATCCTTGGTGTAATTACAGCTGTTTGCGGGCGGACGCTATGTCACAGATGAAAAACATTTCTTTAAACCTTTATAGTGAGTCCTTCAAACCAAATGGCCTGTCCCTGGACTTTTCAGATTTACTTTTAGGAGTGAAAAGTTTTTCGATCTTAGTTTCTTTACCCACCTTACCTGCCTTTACCTATGATAGGTTTTGTAAGTTATGCAAAATTGTTAAGAATACATTTAGATAAATTAACAGCAAAAGCCATATTTGCTGAGGTACTAAATGTAGTTTTATCATAAATCTAAGCCTGACTGACAACATGCATCTTGTAATGTATTCATGTTACTATTTCATGCACATTCACTTTTACTTGATATGAAGCAAATCAATAAAACACTTTAAATAAAACATTTCATTGTGTTAACGTTTTATGCACGGCCAGCCCATTGACCAAGTTACAAGTTCCAAATAGTGATGTGAGGTGATATTCAGCCTCTGGACAGGCTGACAAAGAGATAAAATCAATAGGCTTGTATTCATATGTATTAAATCTGTTCCCCACCGCGCTGCAGCAGCCAGCTCACACATATGCATGAGCCCACACTATTTAAGTTTCCACATTCAGCTTTAAGTCTCCCTCTGCAAACCGCATGCTGAATGCCTAATTCTAAAGAAAATCCATCATTGTACAATGGCTTTTGCAGCTTGTGAACCAGTGGGTTTATCTTGGCGATCAATAATCTTTTGTAGGCGATGTAGCTGCCCATCAGGCATGCAGACCTGTGTGGTATAGGAATACAAACTCAGGCGGACCCACCTCTTGGCCCTGTCTGTGCATCTGTTTAAAAGCACCGAGCTGTGTGTGTCAGGGGAGATGCTGATGGCCCTGGCCTGAGACTTGTAGAGGCAGAAATCAAATTCTTCTGCCACTGGCACTAATGCTAATGACAATACAGCGAGACAGTGCTGCTAGAACGTGGCATTCTGCTTGGATTTGCATGGGGACACTGCAACGGAAAAGCTAATTATTTTCCCTCAGTGCCCCTGTCAGGTAACCTGAAAGTGGCTGTCCCGCTGCAGAATGCCCGGCACTGGCACCTCATCCATTAACCACATGCCTCTCCACTGCTATCTATTAACGCCTTTTGTCATTTGCATAATTTTATCAACTTGACAAATGGGAATCATCCATTCCTTTCCGAATAAGATGAATTGAGCCTTTAAGGGGGCATAGCTGCACGAGACGGTGAGGGAACAAGCAGCTAAACAAAAAGCTAGACACACAAAGAAACACAGAGGTCTACAGGAGGCAGCTCTCGTGCTTGGTCACTGGTGTGGTGACTGCCCCCTATTAGGAAGTGAATAGGGCTGCTCTGGCCACGCTGGTCAGACCAGTCACTGTTTTTTTGTCTTTTCTCTGTGCTTTTAGCCTGGACTGGGGGCTTAGGCTGATTTTAATAAGCCAACAGCCCATTCGCTTACCCATATACAAGCCCTGAATGGAGTAATAATGGAGTGGGAGTGAACGCTAGCGCCTCCAAAAATATGAGCCACTCTCCTCTCCCAGTGGCTTATAGATAATGCAATGCTTAATGCTGTCCGTCAGATTGTCATGGATAACAACTCTGCCAATTCATTGATGCTTCGTTTCAAATTAAAATGCAGCAAATTGGAAATCCAAGCATGTAATTATGTCAGAACGCTGTGGCTAATACAAACTAGCTTTTTATAACGGGAAAAAAAATAATGAATAAATGCGTGTGAAAAAATTGAGTGCTTCTGTTGACAGAGTTATCAAAGTCATTCCATTTTACTTGTTGCTTTTTTCTCGCTCTTTGACTAATTTCAAAAGCATTATATTCAAAAGCCATTCCCCAATTTCTTTTTATTTATGCAGAGAGGATTGAAAACCTCTATGGTGGAGAATGAACCTTTTCCTGCCTGCTCTTGAAAAGAAAGGAAGTCACATAGAACAAGGAGGACAATAGAGGGCCAGATGAAAGGGGAGCGTGGTAAGTTAGGCAGGGCTTCAGTGGCATTCATTTAGTGTCAGACATCTGCTTTTTTATTGCAACCTGATGGCATTACTCTCCCCTGGTGCCAGCAGGCAATCACCTCTTTATCACATGGCAATTATCTTTGTAGCGCAGCTCGGTGACTCTCGGCACTGTCACATGTGACCCCTTATAGTCCAAGCAGCCGGCGATGAAAAGAAAAGAGGGAGCGGCTCAAAAATGGGGAGAACTAAATTCAGGGTGATGGCAGACAGTGGGCTAGTTATCTGAATTATAGCACTCAGGACAGAAAAACAGACAGAACACTTGTTCCTTTTAGACGATTTTCTGTTTAAGAATGTCGAACAACGAAATGTTCAAGCCTGCTTCCTGACCTCCTCGATCACTTGATGACACTTCTTTTAGTAAATTATTTTTGAGTCATTCAGATACCATTACAGAAATTATGTGATTTTGCCATTGTAATCCCTATTCAGCAGAGTGTCCATGTGTCAACAGAGACTCTGTCATGGCATAATTTATCTTTCTATGTAAGAAACCATTAAATGCAAATGAAACTGTATTTTTGCAATGGGGAAAAGGTCATTTTACAAAACTTGATATCTCTCAGAAACAAATTGAGACATGTGTGCTAAACAATGAAAAAGTGAAGAAGAATCTAGTTGTTATCAGAGGTGAGTGGAGGTTGGGGTATGCTTACGTGCCAGTCACACAATGTTAACATCAACAGTTCTCTCACTAGAATGGACCAGAGAGCCAGCAGCATGTAATCCCCTGGAGAAAGTCACAGAAATGTCAAAAATATAGTGTGTGAGTGAAAGAGACAGCTGAAGTGGATTTGTAACATCACTGAGCCAAAGTCTAACAATGGGATAATCTGAGATTTTTTTTTTTTTACTCGGGTAGCTAATTGGATGTTCTGACCTTAACTGTAAACTGTTAACTGTTTTTTTAAATACATATAATAACATACATGACATGAATATAAGCTACATCATTGGGTCTTGGAGAATGGTATTGACATCAAAAAGTCAAAACAAACTCACCAGGTCTAAATCAACTAAACCAGGTCTGAAGTAGGACCACTTGTAAACCATAACTACACTAAGTCTAAACCAGGACTGAACAGGTCTAACATTTCCCTAAGCATACAATTCTGTAATGTTGATGTAGAATGAAACTGGCACATCCTCAGTCACTGTGAACTCTTTTTGAACTCCAGTTTTTCTTAAACTTCCAATAGTGCATCTGAACAAGAAAGATTCTGCTGTACATGTGTGTGAGCAGCAGTAGTCATGCTTGAGCACCCTCTCTTCTGTCCCGTGCTGCGAATGGCTCCCTCCAACAGGGGGAGATGTTTCCTAATGTGAGTTTATAGCCGTCATCCTCCTTCTCATCCACCCACACTGTCACTATTAGCACCAAGTTAAAGCACTTTCAATCCCCTCCCATGTATGCGGCTCACTCCCTAAAATGCATCTTTTAGGAGGGTAAGATCTTAAACTTCTCTCTTGCCCTCTGTTAAGAAGACATACTGTTTTTCAAAGATAGGGGGTGACTCAGTCAAATCTGTTAAACACTTAAAAAATCCAGGTTTACTGCATGCCCTCTGCATGCTATGAACTATTCTAACATTGGAATGAAATACGAAAAACTCAACCACCCCATTCTGCCTCGTACTTTATGAAATCACCTTTTTTTGGCAAATAGGATGTCGGCTGTCAAAGGACACCAGTGTCTGTGTCTATATCCTGCAAATGGCACATTTCTCATTTTTGGCACATGTTGTCACTGTTATACCCCTCCAATTTGTGTTTCCCGCGCCCCCCCTCCTTCTCCTGGTTTGACTAAAATCCAATTTACTGGCTGTCAGCTCAACTCTATAATCCTATCCACAGCTGTAGTGGAGAGGTAGCTCTTTGAATGGACTATTTACTGTATACAGGCCTAGTTATAGCTAGCATCGCTCCCCATGTCTGTATCCCTATACTGTGCCACCTCCTCTTCTTTTGGCCAGTGTGTGCAGAGTGTAGGCGAACATGTAGTGTGTCTTTGGAGATAAAGTCCTTTTTCTGTCACTGCAGGTTTTTTTCAGTCTTGGGGGAAAATGTGTAGTTTATCTTTGCGTATAGAGAAACATTCAGTGTGTCGCTTGAGCTGGCTGGGATGCGGGCTTCACACCATGTGCATGTTAGAGCGTGAGCTGGACACCCACATAAAGATAACTAATATTTCCCTTTATTCCACATTATTATGTATCTAGAGGTACGGGGCACTATTTAGATTCATTAAAAGAGGTCCACAGCTTTAGATATGAAAATAAGAAGAGTACTGATAATCCATTAATGCCTCCTGTGCACTCATTACTTTATCCAACTTGAGCAGAGTTTATCTCCAAGGTTGCTGCGCCTCCGAGTTTTTCCGCTGATTTTCTGTGTTTTGTGGAATGTATTATAATGTAAGTACATGGCATCCACTGAAGTATGATTCATAATGACAGAGGCAGGAAAT
>JAVQKG010279627.1:0-10131 GCA_036025885.1 Hypseleotris bucephala
GTACAGTATACAATGACAATATGACTGTGCTGGCAATTAGCTTAGCTTAGCTCAACTAATGAATTTAAATGTAAGCAATTATTGGATATACTGAATGGATTTTCAAAAATTGGTGGAAATGTAATTCCAACCACCAAATTGGAAGTACATTAGCACGAAACCTAAGAATCAAAGAAACATCACGCCCTTTTCATTTGGCCATGACAGTTGTTTTTCATTGGATTGGATAATACATTTCTGTTAGACGCAAGATCATAGACATCACATATGTCGATGGTGTGAAAATGTAGTGATATATTGGGCAGAAGCCCCCGTGCCTTTCCGGTGCAACAGTGTGCAATCTTTATTCTGTACCCCCCACTCCCCTAGCAGACAGACAAAGAGACAGGGCGGCCGAGACAGATAGCGGAGAGAGAAGGAGAGGCAGATACATAAAGAGGCTCAGAGGAATTGATGGAATGACAGACTAGTCGCGGGGGACACACACTCGCAAAGAAGAGAGAGAGATCGCAAGGATGCAAAACAGCCTGCAGCTCCAGTGACATACGTAGTAGACAAAGGTAGCTTCAGTAGCATGTGCGTCCTCGATTTCATTCACACATAGCGCTTCTGTCTCATCCACTGCTTTTCTCCCCACACATACATACAGCCTGAAGGAGCAGAGCGGCAGAGCTGTTTGGTTTGGGGAGTAGTGATCTAGTAGCACAGCTGCCTGATGGACTAAACTTGGAGAAGCTACGCGACTCACTATAGCAAGAGAAACACCCCACTCTCACTCTCACTCGCACGCACGTTTTTAAGCCGTTCAACATCCACAAGTCAACATCATGGGTATCGTCATGGGCACTTTCTCAATGCAATCCAAGCAGGTGAACTACCACAAAGGTAAGGATTTATTTGGGTTGTTTATAACTTAGAAAATGAATTCTTGCGTGACTTGTTCTGGGGATGTCACATGAGAGGAGCACCTGTCTTGTTGTGCGTATGTCTTAAGCCGATGATGGTGTCATGTAAAGTATGTTTGCGTCTTAGAGTCATGAATATTGCACTGGAAATGCATTATGGGAATGAGCAGCTTGTACACAGCAGCCGTAATGTAAAGTTAGACAAAAAAAGAAGATAAAGTCATTCAGTTAGGATTATGGTCCAATTTGGAGTCCATCTGTCCTCTGTTTGAACTGTGAATTTAGGGTTGTGTTCAGTGGCTGTGACTTTGGGTATGTCTATAAAAGGAGATGGTATTTACCCCTCTTGGCTCTCCAAACCAACCTGCTCCCTGTCTGCCCTGCTACTGTTTGACAGGAGGGAAATGGCACTGACACTTGACTCATGCATGATAATGTGTTTGTTGTTAATTCATGAAATATTGTGGACGCCAGCATCTTTAGCCAGAAAAATGCTGCTATACATTCGCATAAAGTCATGAACTAAGCATAAATAAGAATATGTATATAAGCGGATTTTTGTTTTGCTTTCATTCATTGTGTTTAATGTGTGATTTAGGCAGGTTTTAAAACATGAAGTTACGTAAATACGCACTTTATTTAGACTTTTTTCTCATTTTTTTAACCAGATATGACTTTCACAACAAAACTTTTCTACCCTAAAAACACCACTAATTGTCAATGTTTGTTATACTGTGTGACGTAAAGCTTTAAAGTACTTGTATTACAGTGAAGGATCCCTTTTCCCTTCTTACCCATTACATCCTCATCCTCTTGACATGTATAGATTGAGGCAACACCCTTTAATATTTAGGTTCATTGTACATGTACAAAATTATTACCTAAATAACGATTGACTTTGGTTGCATTCTCTACACTGTTTGTATTGTATTGCATCGGCTGTACTTTGTTTTAGACATTACGAGAAACCATAAAATTAAAATAAGCTATTTCAGTTGGCCATACTGAAAAAGGAACACGTAACATTGCTTTAAAATTGTCATATTTGGTCAATTCTACATATTTTTTTTTGTATCCAGTCAGTTTTCTGTAATTCTTTGCCCTGCGCCTCTTCTCCCGCATCAGAAACCAATCACACATCCCACATCGAGCTCCACCACCTGTCCTATGTAGATTCCCCAGAAATCGTGCTGAATTGCTAATTGGGCCGTTGACCAATCAGTGGCAGAGTTCAGCATAAACAGGCTGTGTGTCACATATGCTGCGAAAACTGTGGAGGCGGCGTGAGCGGTGAGAATATGAGCTGTGAAGATTGTATAATCCGCATTAAAAAAAAAAGTTGGCATCTGTGTGATATGTTGAATGTTGAATAAAGTTGTCTTTTATGTTTTTGGTGAAATTTGGATACCCTTTTTGACGTTAAACTGGAATTACATTATAGCAAAACTGGGTGTGAATCAAATTTAACATTGCAAATTAGCTATGACTACAACTGCTATATGACATGTAAAATGTATACAGTACTTGTCCCAATCAAATAAATGAATAAATGGTTAAATCAATGCTGAACAAAGTCTAAACCAGGGCTAAACAAAGCTCTAAACTTAACCTAAAATCAGGACTAATTCAAGACAAAATTTTGCTCTTGACAGTTTCCTCTTATTGGAAAATGATTTTGAGACAACATTATTGCAATACATTTCTACATTTTGTGTCTACTGATGTTGCTATAATGATTATTCTTCAATACATTGTGCATCCTTGTTGGTAAATCATAAAACATGAGTATTTAATCTATAAATAAAACATTCAAGAGTTTGTAAATGTGCTTAGATAAAGAGGTGTACTGCATATAGGATACTGCGTGGGCTGTTTATTTTAATTCCCTAATGCTGCGCCTTATTCAACAGCATGGCAACAGCTCTCACTAGATACTTCAGATCTCAGCAAGACATGTACTTGAAGCATTTTTTCAAGGTTTTTCAGCAGCTTAAATAAACAGGGAATAACTAAACTGATCACACACTTTCCCCTCGGAGGAAAAAGTCGGCCATGTTGTCCTCTTTGTTTCCAGCATAACCCATTTACTAGTTTGAGAGAGTAACAGTGCTTACACAGCAGCAACTGATATACAAGTATTTTTAGCTAAAGTTTCTGAGGGCAAAAGACAGCAAGTGTAACCTTCAGAGAGCTTGAAGTTTGTGAGATGAGAGACTGTTTGAAAATGATGGAAAGCTATAAATGTGAAAAAGAGGAAGTGAAAATTTTGAGGAAAGTTTGGGAGAGCAGGCGAGGTGGCTCCTAAGGGGGATGCAGAGTGACTATCAGTGACTGTGTGTGTGTGTTTCGCCATCTGCTGCAGTGTTATAAAAGTGGCCAAATGAAAGCAGGGCAGGATTCATTTTACATGGAAGGTTGGCCCATCCTTGATCCTAGTCCAACATGCGGGAAGCCACAACTGAGATTGTCCCAAAGTGAACTTTATCAGACTGCTTTTCAGGATAAACCTTAAGCTGGAAATAGACCCTGGTCAGTAATTTAATTTGAGAATGTACTATGGCTTAACCACAAAATGTGATTGCAACAATCTGTTCCAGGGACACTTTACCTTGTGACCCCAGAATGTCTGCACTTGAAGTTTTTGGCAACCAACATGCTGTACTTTCTCAACAGTCAATTTTGTTAAGCAGATAAAAGCTTGTTTTTTGTTATTAGCAGTCCAATAACAATAGTGAAAAAGGAATTTCATAACTCTTCTCAGGAAGACCATGTTTGCTGTGTTTTCCTCCCAATTCTAAAAGTGCTATAAATCAGGAATAGGTCTAAATCTGACCAGGTCTAAAGACTAAACCAGAGCTAGCAGGAGAAAAACTGTATGGTAGTATTTTGTGACTGAGACAAGGAGTCCTTTCATTCTGTCTACCTAGTTTATTGTTAAATGGGAAATGCAAACTCAACATAACTATACAGAGAAACAGGGGGCTGTTTTAAGAACAAAGACAATCAAAATACAATTATTTCTTGATTAATGGATTGAGTTCTTGAGATGCTAGGTCAAATCAAATCGTAATTTCCTGAAAAATCCTCTGAAGCTTTTTAATACATGCAGCATTATATAAATATGACTAATTTACAGTCCTGTTCAAACCGCTTCATAGTGATAAATTATGGATGCATTCAAAAACCAAAGCAGATTTCCCCAGTACTGGCCACTTTTTAGGTCATTTTTGTAAATTATAAAGTAGTACACTGTGTTGTCTTCCCAGATGTTTTCTCTACCGTTTTATTACTGTGATGATGTAGTTACCTGAGTTAATGTTACCTTCTCTCATCATGACATCTTAAACAGTCTCTGGCCTTTTAAAATAAAGCATTTTTCGCACACAGAACTACTGCTAACTGGATTTTGTATCCTTTTCAAACCTTTCATTATATATGTCCAAACTGGAAGTTGGCCTAATTGGAATGAAATTGGGAAGTCAGGTATATTTGACAGCTCTAACTTACACATACTTTGCCCGATTACACTCAAACTTTAAACACCGCTTTACAACCTGAACATACAGTATCTGACCAATATGGTGCACATTAACTCAATAGTGCCACCTATGGACTAGATGCAAAATTTTCTTTTAGGGAAATTTACAAAACTTGGCAAAAGCATCCTTCACAAACATCCTGACAAAACAAAAAAGTCAGATAAACCTTTCTCATATTTGTCATGGTTAGGGGATGGGGCCTCTTAATTGCTTGTTAAGCAATTAACTGCTACTTTAATCACAGATTATGCATAGGGGAAATGAACTGTCCTGGTGTCGGTATGCACTCTCCGAGTGCTTTCTAGTTTCCTAACATGTTTTTCTCCCAAATTGTAGAGGGTGTATGGACCAAAAATGAATCCACTACAGAGTTCTACCTAAAAAGTGGCCAGTAAGTGAAGAAAGATGTTAAAAATCTTTTTAAAAAGTGTACACCTCAGTGTTTTGGCCTGCTTGTATGGCCATGGGTCAGTGCTGAGGCATTTATCCATTATGTTATTCTTCACCTGAGGCCAAAAAGCAAATGTATGCTCTGTCATCATGCACAAACTACGCTGCTTATATGATATATTTCCCGCTGTACGTGTTACAAACTACACAACCTGCTCTTTGCCGACACATTCATCTTTCTGTCCACTCGCTTCATTTGTTTTTGGCTCTATATCTCCCTCTTTTTGTGTCTCATTCTCTTTTTGCTTCATCCCATTTTTCTCTCTCACCTCATTTCACCCGCTCGTTTTGGCTTTTATGTGTTTCTCAACTTTTCTCTGTGCTTTCTTCTTTATCTCTGGCTATTCATGCAGTTAGTGGTTATCTAAGGGTTTATTTCTCCATGTCTCTCAAAAAATCTTCTCATCTCTCGCATTTTAAGTTTGAGTAGCCTTAGTCGACGCAACGATCGCTCCATCTTTTTGAAGTTCCAGCTAATCAAGTCTTTGTTTTGGACCAGTATGCGTACAAATCCATGTGCAATTTGTATGCGCTTGTAGCCTGCGTGGGCCTTGTGGAGTGCAGAACCATGGCTGCAGGCTGGGCTCCGCAGCCTGCGTATCTCTAATAGGCTTTGCTGTTTCCACCCCACTCTGTCATTCCCACACATCAAAAGAAACACACCAAAAGGCACAATTAGGAAAGCAAAAAGCTTTATTAGATGCATGCAACAAGAATGTAGAGTTCTACTTTATGTCGTGCCCAAAGCATGTGTGTGACTGACTGTGAGCCTGTGAAGATGACAGAGATAAAGCAGCTTATGTTATTTTATATTCTGTATATGTTCATCTCATATTGGCTTTTTAAAATCCACCCTTCATTTAACATTACATGCGTTTGATCAGCCACTGTAGCAAATTAAACTCGCTCATGAGCTTTCTATTAAATGAAGAAAATCAATACCATGTATAAATATATGCTATATTTGCATAATATTCAAAGGCAAACGCTTGACTTGGTTATTCAAACATATAAACAATATTTTCTGTGCAATTTATCTCTTCAGTCGCCTTCAGGTCATGTGATTCTGAAGCCAATGAGAGAAATGCAGATGATGAATATAGATAGCTACTTACGCCTCACTATAGGCCTCTTGACTGTATGCACTCTTTTGGGGGCATGACGCACATCGCTACACAGACTTAATGGGGCAAATGTAATGAGACATGAAATAAAAAGTGATTGTGCCAATGTAGCATTTTACAGTCGAAACAAGAGCAAGTGAAATCCCATTTTATCTGAACAGAAGCGAAAAGGCTGCAAATGTAATTAATTAAACCATAGAGCTGCTGTGAAAACAATATTTTAGCACAAATAAGTTAGTATTCTCCTAGTTTTACCAAATTACATGTTCCTGTTGTTGCTGTGTTTAGCAGTTTGTTGATTTAGAATAACTCAGCTATAGTAAGGAGCTACAGTAACTTTGTTGAATCAGATCACACTGGCCAGCTCTTTCATCCCACCTGCATCACCTGTCACCACTGTTTCTCTTTCATAGATCACTGACCACTGCATGCTACTAGGGAACACCCCACAAGAGCTAATGTTTTGGAGGAGATGCTCTGACCCATAATTGTCCAGCCATCACACTTTTTCCCTGCCTCGAATCAATGACAATTGATTCATGTTGAAGAGATGTTTTTCACCTTCATCAGTTTTTCACCTTCATCAGTATTTTGTCTCAATGTTTTGTGTGATTTGTGCATAGGGACTAATCTTGTGCTGTAAGATGTATTATGACAAGATTTGTAGTCTCCATCGATTTGACTCAACTGGTGTTCCAGACCAGTCATGGCAATATTTTCATGAGTGGGATTTAGATTTACCAACAACAAAGGGACGCTGAAAAACGTTATATATGCTGCAATAGTTTTACAAAAACATTTGAAATCATCAAACAATAATTTATTAATTGAATTTACTAATTTAGCAGTCCCTTGTGTGGCTGCGTCATAGCTGTCTCTGTTTTGCATTTCAGCCAATCACCTCTCTCACTTTCAGATGTTTCTATGAGAGCAGTACTAAATCGATGTGTAGAACTATGAATAGCAGAGTACCACACCATCAATCTGGCTTTTGCCAGGTTACATAGAGACTTAAAGAAGCAAAACATCAAATTTTTGGTCTTGGTACTATTGTTTGAGTTTGTCAAGGTTTCTCTCAGATAAAACCACATCTTTGCTTTCAGTTCTTTTGACCTTTGGAAAAATAAAAAGCTATTTCACTGAAAGCAGTACAGAGCTTCAACTATTCTCTCTATATACACTGCGTTTTTATAATAAATAAATAAGGACTCAAACAATTTTCTGTTCTTTGGCTCAGGCTCCTGCATCAATATGTGCTATTTCTCTCGGCTTCTCTGCTCGATGATGTTTGTGTTATGAATCTGAAATAGAAATACCTCGGCTGACATATTCTCTTGCCCTTAAACTGTCAGTCCGGGACAGACCCTGGTGATTCACAGCAGTGTCGTGGTGCCCTTCACGTCTCCATTTTTTCAATAAACAGCCCAGACAAGAACACCATTTTCTCTGTATGTAATCATTGTGCAGTGTTGCAGCAGTATCAATTATTAAAACACTATAAACACTCAATTATTTATTGGCACATGTCAGAAAATTGGTTAATGGACCAAAATTCACAGTAGTTACTTCCCTACTATTTTCTTCTGCTGACAATGACAGTGGAGAAACATTTCACTTGATGTGGCAACACTGAAATTGTCTTTTTTTCTCTGTCAAACAGCTAATCATTTTATCCTCCAGTATTAGAGCTTGGGTTTAGTTTTCTCAATCACAGTTGTGAGCTGCACGCCCAATAGTCTGAAAGTCTCCGAGCCTTCTGTCCCTGTTTGGGTCCAGCTGGATATCGCTGAGAAGAAGGAAATCGACTGTTTACTTCTTCCCATTGATTCTGTTTACTCACTACTTCTCAAACTTTTATTTGTTTACTAACTTTAAGTCTTTCATGTTGATTTTGGCATGAATGGTGGAGGGATAAACAGGATGCGCTAGGCTTACACTTTGTTTGGGCAGAGGAGCAGTTTGCCCTTAAGTCTCTCACTGCTTATCAACCCCAAATCAAAAAACTTTCATTCAGCTTCTTCTGCAGAAGGGAGCCTAGCCCATCAACAAAACAACGTCAGTCGTAACTGTTAGTGATGCGCGGGTTGGCTTTTTTTAAGGCCCGACCCACCCGACCCATTTAAAAAACGACCCGAAAAATGGGCATTTGGACGTAGCTACGTATATAAAGTTAGCCTAGCAGGTCAGACTCCCCGCTGAACCAGCTTTGAGTCTGGTGACTCACTTGCAGGGAGTGTAAAAAACATCATGATGTTTTTTTCTGTATAAACTTTGGGTGGAACGAAACAACTCTTGCTACTCCTGTTTACCATCTTGAATGTTGGAGATACAGCGCACGTAACAAGCGTCGCTGCAGACAAGCCAATCAGGCTGCACAGAAAGTTTTGTACTGGCCGGAACTGTCTGTATAGGGGAGGGCTTTGTAGCTTTTCCACTTAAGTAGCAGAGTTTTAGAGGTTTAAATAAATAAATGTTTATTATTATAAAAATTAAATGGATTTTTAAACAGGGATCTAATGAGTTTGGTGTTTACATGGACATTATGGATCTAGTGGCCAGCTTGAGGCTTGTTACACACAGATAATCAGCCATTACCAAGGACTATGACAATAACTAGCAAGAAATATTGTACATTTTGATACACAAGATTTGGTAATTAAATTGTCATCCAATGTAATTAGTCCTGCCTGGATTGTGTGGACATGTCCCTATACCACTCTAGATGTTTACACAGCATGTTTGATATTCCCTTCTGTTTTTCTGCTTATGGCTGATCAATATCTAAGCCTTCTTTAATTATTCCTTCCTTTCATAATGTGATGGGAGCCCTGCAGAGGTGTGTGTGCTAATAAAAATACAGCGAGGTGACATGCAAGAGGCCATTTGAACAGCTGTAGATATTGATATTGATTTTCCTAATAGACATGTTCTACACTGTCCAAAGCCACACTGGTCCAATGAGTAATTGCACAGCCTTGTGTGCAGACAAGATGGATCCATAATCTATAGCTGCTGGGATGAAGTATTTAGCAGGAGAAGGATGGCTTTTCCACTCTGTAGCCCTCAGGTTAGCACGAGGTTGGTCTCTGTGGTGCACAACTTTGAGGAGCTGAGCTGATTTCCTGAAGCTTCCACCGCACGGGCTTTTCATCTTAATCAAGATCTGTGCCGTTTCATTTTCTCTCACACTTTGCCTCCACGTTTTTTCTTTTTCTCTCTTTGTTCTCGGTCGATTCTGCGTTTGCATGTCCCACTTGCTCTGCCTTTTCTCTTCCTGCGATGTCATCCGCCCACTCTTATGAATCTCAGTATAATCTTCTCTGGAGGCTCTTTCCTTTCACTTTTTCTTAGCCAAATTGTTTTCTTTTTTGCATTGCAACTTTGAAATTCCTCTCATTCTAAAACCAAGATAAACAATGTAGTACTGCAAAATATCCTACCAAATGTATGTTGCTTTTGTATGCAACCCATGGTTGGCCCAAAATGATTTGGACAAGTAGCCATCTAAACTGTATAAACGTTTGGCAAGTTTTTGTTAAACTCTGTATTTATCATAATTTCTTACCTTCTTATTTTTTGGAGGGTTATTTTAATACTAACAGGACCTATTGTGATACACAGCCTCCTTGCGCTATGCAGACGCACGTGTTGAGATGTCAATAGTGAGAGCATCACCAGTCTTTAGTGCAGCGCTCAGTGTGCATTGGCTGAAAAGGTTAAAACACAAGAATAAAAAGAAGATCCTGGTGTCCCTCATATGTTAAGGATTTAGGGTCATGTTTTTAAAAGTTGGGACAGGATGCAGTGGACCCACGGGAAGCGCAGTAAGGTCAGACACAAACACTTGCTTTTATTTTTACCGACGCCAGGAGGTTATGTGATCGCCTCCGTTGGCGTGTGTGCGTGTGTGCGTGTCTGTGATCAAGATTACGCAAAAACTACTGCACGGATTTGGATGAAACTTGTCCAACAAAGAAGTGATTAAAATTGGGTACATCTTCGATGAATATTAATTAAGTTATTAATTAATTAAGCTTAAACCTGAGAATGCAATAACTCAGAAAGTTTTTGCCAGATCTTTTTCTAACTTTCTGGACATTTACATATGATGAA
>JAVQKG010279876.1:0-21566 GCA_036025885.1 Hypseleotris bucephala
CACAGTAACACATTCAGAATCAACTGTGGGAGCAGGATTCAAACCCTGAACCTATAGACTGGCTGTATGTCCTGAACTAAACTGCCCTGTATGTTTATTTGGGATACAGTTTCCCCATGTGACTACCAAAATGGAACAAACATGTATCTGTTAAAATTTGGCTATACTGACAGTGACACCCCATTTTGGCAGTATGCAATTTACAGCATTGCAACATTATGTGACCAATAAATGATAAACCTAATATGCTGTATAGTGCGCATTCAAATTGTGCAAAGAAAAAAAAATGATTCCAACATGCTCCATTCTCTCACTCTGTAGGTGTGTGACACAGTGAGGTGTGAGTGAGGGGTGATAAAATCTTTATTTAGCACTGAAAAATATTGAAGATTTCGTTCAATTTTCATGTCAATTATTGTGCATTTGCATATGTTACAACGGAAGCACAGTGCTAATTTAGCTACAATATCCGTACTTTGTTGATGCCAATTGAACGCAATGCATATCATATAGAATCGTAATCATGCATAGCAGTGATTTTCCTACTCTATTTATGCAGTTTTTTGGAAAAGGCTATTAGGTTTAAGGTCAAAGCTATTCACGCTATTCTAAATACCTGTGATGGAAATATGGAACGCCTGGGCAGTAACAAAAGCTGCTTCTATCTTATTGCCCTCCCCACTCATCAACATAAAGGGCTATTGTTGTGCCGGGTCAGCTCTTAGCAGACAATAGCAATATCAACATGAAATCAGCGCTTTGAGCAGTGTCTAGCATTGTGAAGACATTTTGACCTCAATTACCACTGAATGTCTAAACAGCGAATGCAAAAAAAAACCAAGGCCAAACAATAAGGTGCTTGAGGATGTGCAGGGGTCAGTGTGAGCCCTAATAAACATCGTCTTTGTTCCATGTTGTAAATGCACTTTAGGAGATAAAATTACCTCTCTAATCAAACTGGGGTAAACATGCTAGCAAACAAAAAAAAATAAAATGAAGGTCTCCTGAGAGAATACAGGAAATTTAAGAACTAAATTGACAAAAAATTGAACTAAAATGTTGGATTAAGTAAAGACCATTTTGTCCCCTGATATTTGAAACAGCTTTGTCCATTTTAGATTAAAGGTGTTTTGGGTGAAGTATGCCAAGCTCAAGTTTGGAAAACAATGTTGAACGTGAAACAATTAAATCACAATTTAAAGAAAGAAATACTGTGAAAGCTATTTGATTTTTGCCAACTAACATTACGGTCAGCCCTACCAAGACCTACTACTATGTGGTTAATACTAAACTTAATGTATTAAATTCACCTGTTGTTTTGTCATTATGTCTTAAAAGCTCCCGTCTTCATCATCTAAATGCTGTTGTGCTGATTGATCCAGGATTTCCCCTTCCCAAGGCCCATAGTTGAACCCAAGATTGACAAGCATTCTTATTTACCTCATTTTCCTGTAATCCATATTTGGTATAGGTTTAAAGCAGTTGTTAACGCCATTATCTCCCAAATGGGCTCTTGTCCGCAGCCATATAAAACCATCTGAGCTATGACTGCTACATTTATGGGATCAGCGACAAGGGTTTTACACCCTGTCCTCAGTTTTATGATCATTCTATTTACCGTGCCTGATTGGTACAGTATGTTTTGTCTTGTTACATTGCCCAGTGGTGCCAGGCAGTCTATAAGAGGTGCTGTATTGAAGTGACAACGGGGCTGGCATGACCTCCACTCCAAGCCTATTCAGGGGCTTTTGTTGAATCCTTTGTTTGGCCCGCGCTCTAATGGCAATCAAAAGGGACACGCTGGTCCTTCTCAGTCCTCAGCACTAATGACATTGGCACACGGGCAACAGAAAGACAGTTTTCATCCAATATCGCTGGCCTCCCAACACGGTCTCAGTGCACTACACCAAGCCTTTTGCCTGGGATGTCTCTTCGGAGAGCTCCCATTTAGCCATTCTCTGTGATTCCCCTCTCAGGAAACAACCAAATCATTTTCTCATAGACGCGCTCATTAGCTGACAGCACGTCGTCTGCCAGTTTCAACATTCCCAATATTCCCGGGTGGACCTCGGCAAATATCGGAGGTGTTGTCGTTTTCCAAAACCGAATCCAGAGCCAGAGCCAGGCATGCCAGTAACACACTCCAAGGAAAGAGATCGGATGCCAAAGCAATAAAGAAGAGACAGAAAAAACAATAATGGCTGAAATGTTATGATAGTGAATGACACAATAAGGATGTGTCAGGGTGTGATTAGACAATTGGTGTTGGATCAGAAAGTGCTAGACAACAGAAAAAGGTTATTTCTGTAGCTGGTTCTTTGAGTTGGAGATGAAACAATTTTTTGTTATGCAATAAGTTCTTTTATGAATACAGTTGTCGATGCATACTTTTAACTATAGCCTAAAAAGAATATAACACGTGTCCGTGTGAATGTGTGTGCTGACAGTGTGTGGGTGGAGAACATTAGCTCACTTGCTAACAATAAACAGCACAATAAACAACTCAGCTTGAGTATTGAGGCTAGTTAGGACAGTTCTTCAATACTGTGATCGTATAAGCAACCTAACTAATGAATGAGAATCATCTTGGTCTTAAAGGCTAAATTAAGATATCTGAATATTTTGAGCCGTATTCTGTTCAAATTGCACCACTGTTTACACTTTTAGACCTTTAAACTCTTCCTTCTCCTACTCTGTGCCGTGAGTCTTATTTTTATTTCCCTAATATGCTCTGCACTAAATCTGCATTGTCTGTGGCCATTGAAATACAGAGAAAGAGAGATCAATATAATAGGTTTGGCACTTGGCCAAAATCATCCGCCACAATGTGCGAGGCAGGCATTTGAAACCATCGGTGCATATCCGCGTGTTTGGGGGATAAAAATAATTCCTCGTCTCTTTGCCAGGGAGCGGGAAGGAGGCACAATGCCCAGGTCGAAAGGGAAGGGTGCCACATGGGTCCGCAAATTGGCTGGGGTGATCAGACATGGGCATCTCATTTTGTTGAAGAGAAGGAGAAGAGGATGCGGGGGGAGATGAAGATAGGAGGTGTGTGTTTGGTGGTGGTACCGTTGGGGCGGGTGGAGTTTGTGGGGTGGGGTGTAAACAATTCCAATGATTTCTCCAAACCTGGCAGCAGCGTCCAGGATGTGGATGGCTGCACTGCAGAGGAATTGCTACGGGTTTATTTGGGCTTTTTGTTTGTTTCTTTATTGGGAGGCGGGAGTTGGAGACAGAGCGAAAGAAAGAGAGAGAGGAGTGTCTTTCTTGTCAGCTGTCAGAGCTAGCATCGATGAAGGGAGCATGTTCACAGCAGATTATTTCATTCACGTGAGGCAAAATGGGTTGTTATAGGATACATCTGCAAACATGTGTAAAGCCAAACCAGTCTCTTTAGATACTTCTCTAAATATTAGTTACAGAGAGGATGGTTAATGTGATTTGATCTTATTTTATGCACCAAAAGAGTTTGTTGTCCCTTCTCATGGGGTTTTCCATGCACATATATTCAGCTGAATAGTATTTATTTTTCATGATTCAATTTCTTTCGTTCTAAACTGGTGTGAGGAGAGCTTTACAGACTCCTCCCCCTTAATGTCTTAGGAAGTTAAGTTTATCAGGGTTGACTTGCAAATGCAACAGAAGGCCTTTGTGTGGTGTTTTGATGTCTATCAACTTTATACAGCCATAAGGCCATTAAGTTTTATTTAGTATTTTATTTAGTACGTCCTATCCACTACCCAAACCATCTTCTTCACCATCTTAAAGAAGCTGTGTTATTTTATCTCTCTGGTAACTTACTTACTTATGTGTCTGGAAATTTGGTAATTTGGTAACTTGAAATATATAAAGTCTAAAAAAATATGGATATTTGACTTTTGGGTGAATTTACAGAATGTTTTAAATCACTATTACCTGGTTCTATCTTAATACATTACACCCATGATATGCTGTAAGATTATTGTGTCACATTTTCAACAAATATCACCCAAAAGTCAAATATTCTTAACTTTTTGGGATTAGTAATATCACCCATCTGGGCTCCCCTGTTCATATACTGTACCCCAAATTATATATCATTGGCAATCTGTGATGTTTGGTATCTAGAAATACTATAAATTACCAGACTGGATGATAGCATTAACCTATAATTTCAAGTCTACTCAAATATCCCTTCATCTAATCACTGGCAATGATTTTATGAACAAAATGACAGATTTTTAAACAGCTAATAAAATCACTGCTTCATGTCCGCTCAAAACAAAAGCATGCCTTCACAAATAACACTGTTTTTGTTGCCTTTCATGTGCATGCGCTGACACATGCTTGGCTGCGTATAGTTTACACTCTCTCTCTCACACACACAATCAAACAAACACACGCACAAATACACACACGCACAATTACACATGCACAATTACACACGTACACATCCACAAACACACGTACACATTCACACATACAAACACACACACAAGCACAAATACGCGCACGCACAATTACACACAATCACAAACACACAAACGCACATACACATTCACACACAAATACACACACAATTACACACACACAAGCACGCACAATTACATACACAACATACACACACATTTGCCTATCCACGCCGCAGCTACCTTTGGCACCCTACAGACAACCGACTGCCGAAGAAGTCTCGACGGGGGAGCCAGATTAAAAATGACAATCACTCGGGGTGCACGGCAAACACCGCAGGAATTGCAGGTGCCTTTGTTAAGAGACACCCGGCGCTCTAAAGGGCCTAATTATCTGCTGTTATTTTGGCAGTTATCAGGCTTACAGAATAACTCCCCCTGCTCAGCCTCTCCCCGACTCCACACGGCGAAAAATTACTCACTCGCTTCACAGTCAGATGCTTTATGGCGCCGCTGACAAGGTATTACATGTTGGAATGTTCGCTCGGAATTTCACAATAATAGATTTTGTTTAGCAGAGAAAGATAAAACAAAAAAGAGATGTTATTACTACTCCCCCCAACTAAAAATATAATTGTGCACAATATGTTTTGCAAAACAACTCACAGGTGGAAAGTATGGTAATTGTTTGCAAAAGTTTGGGTTGTAAATAGGGGGAAAATAGTGAAAGACTAAGCTTAATGTTAGAAGTTTAAGGTAGGCACAAGTATTTAATTTAATGTTGGTGACATGTAATAGAACTGTGGTGGCGAATTGATTCACTTTTGCTTTTTGTAATAAAATAAAAACTAGATGGGTCAGTGGTGGAGTTTGAACACTTGGTATGAACTTGTATAGGCTTGTCATTATCATAAAATAATAATAACTGTTACATTGCATTTAACAAAGTCCACTTGCTTTAACACCATAATGCTAATTTTGTCAGGCATTGAACAAGTTTGATGAGAAACAGGATACAAAAAATGCTTACCACAACTCTTGAGAGGAAAATTTGATGATACATTACCGTCAGTGCTTCTCAAATTGTGGTACAGGTGCCATTTGTAGTCCACAGGCTCATTCTAGTGGTGCTCAGAAGCCTATTGTAGTTCAAGTTGCTAATTTAGAGTCAGCAATATTTCTGTGGTAGTATTTCCTCCTCTTGTTTGGGACTTAAAAGTGCCTAGTCCTGATTTAGACATTGTTTAATTTTAGTTTTGGCTCAAATTAGGCCTAATTTAGTTTTGTGACCACCAGGTTTAGTAGTACTTTAGATGTGGTTTTGTTCTTAGATTTTGTAATAGAGCATACATTTTGTAATAACATAGTTGTTTAGTGATTGTCAAGGTACTACATTTTAGAATATTCATTTAGATTTATACTGTAATAGACTGAATTTCTATTAGTCCCTATCCTAAAATTATAACTATGCACAGAACAACTTGCAGGTGTAAAGATATGAAAATCATTGCAAAAGTTCTGGTGGTAAATGAGGAAAAAACAATGCTGACTACACTGACTAATGAATCATTCAAATGCATGATATTAAAAAGTGCTTTGCTCTGCTCTCAGGGGCTAGGTGGCACTGTTGGGCATGCTTTCACATTTACAAACACACACACACATATCCGCCTGTGAGCTTGTGAACAGATAATTGGACAGTTTTATAGAGGATATGAACTCTGAAGGGGAACTTAAGCCATCTAATCATTGGCATTCAGCGTATGCTATTCATATGCATAAATACAAATAAAACACATTCTCGGGCCGCACAAAAGGACTGGATTCTGAAAAGGAGAAGTCACACTGCAAAACAGACGGATTCCTTTTGAAATTGAACCAAAGATTATAGCAAGTAAAAAAAAACTCAGGTAGATAAACCTCGGAAATATCATTTTTATTCTGCAAAGCATTGGGAGATTAATCAGAGGGCTGAAAAAATATTCTTCTCCATTTATTTTTTTTTGGACTAAACAATAGGCGTGCAGAAATGCTGGACTGTGGGGTGTGTGTAGAGTATGTGTGTGCAAGTTCTTTTTCTTTGCTTTGATGCATGTTTTAGGGCAAGTTGAGCAAATACATACCATTGCAAGCATTTGTGATAATAGATGGAAATGTTTATGTGCAATATAGAGTAAGGTTGGGCACCAGAATAGTGGAATACATATACTACATTCTCGATATGTAAAAATAATATATGTTTATTTAAATTGCTCTGATTCACAACCAAATCTTAAACAGGCCACTGTCAAGGCTATATCCCGTCTAAGGCCCATAGTTGATCATAAGAAATACTAAAATAGAGTATGAAGTAAAATAGTTGATTCATTATTGACAAGTTGCATAGAACAACATACAACAGAAGCGTGTGTGATTTGGATAGGATTGTGTGATCCTCCTTCCTCTTTGTAATGGCAACTTACTTCTTGTCCTTTTTAACTACATCCTTAACTTACTATAAGCTGTCATTGATGTACTTTCTCCTAATGCTATCCATCCTTGTCACCTTCAAAGATTTGCAAGCGACATATCTAACTTTAAAATTAAGTGTAGTTGAATATCAAAATGTGGGCTCGGGATGTCTGTTAGGTCTTCCCAAATCTTTAAATCAGTGCACTACTAGTTATATTTTTCTTTATTTAACCATGGAAATCTCATTGTGATTACAAATCTCTTCTTGAAAGAACAGCAAATTGAACTGACAGCTGAAATAGTGATTGAGGAAGTCAGGTCAGGCCATCGGTGACTGCACACAGGAATAAGAGTTTTCACACCTGAAGGCCTGTACCTTGTATGAACTCATAGTACACATGATTTCTGCAGTGATAACTTTTGGTCTCACACTACACACTTTCACACAAGCAGAGGCCTAAATGACACTATACTGTAACATGTGTGACAAAAGAATGACACTGTACTATATGTATACTGTATATTGGCAACATCACATTGACTCCTGACTTTCACAAGACTGTACAATTAATCTGTTTGTGTTAGATAAACTATAAACTTCAAGTAATTAGAACCAAGTTGTGGATAAAATGACTGTAGATTTGGCTGTTTACCTATTCATCCCCTTTCAACCCAGTTCAATGTGTTAGCTATGTACTTTATTCCCTTTTCCATTGTGAGGCCTCTTCATACTTTCCTCAGATTGTAGTGGTAAGCTTTATAGTCTCACCACATCTGGCCTGGGAAAGACAGACAAAAAGCAGCCATACCGCATCTATGGCATCTACAACAACCCCATTTATACATTCTAGCAAATGGACACACTGGTAATATAAATTGTAACAAGGATCAAACCACCAACTTTCTTATTAATGGATGGCCTCAACAATTAATAATAATAATGGCGTCTATATAGTGTTTTTACTCAAAGTATTTATTCACTTAACATTCACACATCTGTTTGTAGCCACAACTGACAAAGATGTTGCAGGTATTTTGGACCCAGGGCCTCTTCGACCGCAACCAAACACCAATCACACAACCATATATACGGTCAAGATAGGTGAAGTGTCTTGCCCTTTACTGTATGCACTGGTATCCTAGTGGAACCATCAACCACTTTGAGCCACTGCCACCCAATTAAATCAGTTTTATATAAAGAGTTCATACATTGTAAAGAAAACAATACTAACAAATACATATTCCTTTTCAACGCATCACCAACTTTAACTCTAACTCTATCGCTGCCCTGCTTCTGCTCCTGTCCCTAATGCCCCAGCTCCATCTAATATGCAGATAATGGTTGCGTCCCCCCCACCCCCCGCACACCCCTACTCTCTTCTTTGCTGCATTACGGCGGATCACACGACATGGCCTTGCCCTGCAGGAATACACGGCCTCTTGTAATTGAAATGAATAACACTGTCTTCAGAGAGAAACTTCTTCTTACAAGCGCGTCTTTTTCGTCAGTATATTCACCCGGGATAGAGCCCTTTAGCTGGGACTTTCACTTTCTCTGTAGTGGCTGATCGGAAGTGGCACGCTCGGCCCGAATGGAAGCCTCGGCGTGGGGCGTATGAATTGGGACAGTCCCCTACGGTCTCCTGGTTCCTTCTTATCCCCTTACCCTCCTCCTTCTCCATATAGGCGTTGCGGTCTCTCTAGTGTGCATATCTATGATCTTTTGGTTGTCTTTTCCCTGGCTATGATCTCCCTATACTTCCTGGATTCCTCCCACTCGATCCCTTCCATCTTTCCGTCTTTCCCACATGGCCCACGTCCTCTCTTCATCTAATCTTTTGCCTGTTTGAGTCGGTTTCTTTCTGTAGAGGTGAGTTTCAAGATTTGCAGTCCTGTTGTGGGTATTGCAGCACCTGTTCAACTTTGAAAAAAAAAAGAGACTAATTCACATCTTGGACACATATGCACTCGGTACGTGTCTCTTCTTAACTTTGTGCAAAAGTTTGGGATACTTTGAAGGTGTACTTTTTTCACCTTGACTATACTTGTTGCAAAGGCAGGTAACACAGTCCTTCAAAAATAAGTTACATCTGTCTTGGCTGAACCTGATGTGTTGATTTATAGCAGAAAAGGTGGAAGCATAGTTTGCACAGTATTTGGAAGATTAATGGTTCGATACTCTACCAGTTCACACTGCTATTGTGTCATTGGGGCACAAGAGAGGCTGCTTGGGTGGCATGGCTGCCACCTTTCTGTGAATGTATGTTGTGGCAACAAAGATAGCTTACCACCACCACTGTGAAACTGTGGAATGAATGACTTGGTTCAGAAAGTCCAGTAAATTTTGATGGTTGAAGGAAATTTATGTTCCTGATTATTTTTTCCTTCTTGATTCATGGACTTAAACTGACTAATAAAATGTTGCTTGTTTGAGATTCAAATTTTATATTATTCCATAATGCTTTGACATGCACAAAGAAGCAGTTTTTTCTGGGCTTAAAACGAGCCAACATACAGTAGTTATTTTGTAATGTATAACCTTTTCATTATTTAAAATATTAAACTGTTGAATGAATGTATGAATTGTTACACAACTACAACTGGTTTCATAAACTGGGTTAAACATTGTAATCCACATCCGCAACCCATTTGTCTCTTACTCTATCTTCAGCTTAATGCACAAGTTGTACCACTTTCTCTTCTTGCACCATTTTTTCCACCCTGACTGCTCTAGTTGCTAATCTGGGTGTATGTTTGCAGAAAGCATGCATACAGTAGTTCATCTGGCAAACAGACATACCTCTCTCTCCCCACAACCGCCTCCTGCCTCTTAACACTTCACCCATCTGCGGGGGCAATTATGTACCCCCCCCCCCCACCCCCCACCCCCCCACCCCCAATACCCTCCCTCCTACACCCCTGTCCTATCCCGACGCAGCCACACGCACTCAGCAAAACCACATTCATCCCTCAGTGCACCTGCATCCCTCATGTTTCTAACAGTCCCCACAATGGCCTCCTCCTCCTCTGTCTACGGGCCAGGGCGCCTTGGTTTCCTGTGAGACCTCATCCCTGTCACATCTTTCCTCTGCTCTCGTACTTTGGTGACATGCAACATTATTTATTTTATGACTGAGTACTCAATTTAAATCCCCTTTCTCCATCAGTCACGCGCCGCACAATGGCTTCCTCCTTATCTACTGGAGTGTCCTTTTTACAACACATCAGGGCACTGTAACAAACCAATCAATTCTGCTCTTTCTTTTTACCTGGGTTTAAATTCACCAGGAAGTAGTGGCTGTGGTGGTGAGAAAAGGATCTATGATTAGAGTTTGTGGATGTGATGGTTGTAAACAAGAAGCTCCTCCCTAAAGTTTGGTTCTGTCATGGTATAAGTTGTGGTTTTGCAGCCGGAGCACATAAACAGGCTGATTATTTTTTCTTGTTATTCACGAGGTAACTTTGCAGAGGACAAATGTGTACACAAGTCAGGGTGACATTGCTGACCATGTCCAGCGGCCCAATTACCTCTCTCCAAATATGGCGTACAAAAGCTCAGGCCGGTACATCTGTACACTTGGTGTGTGTTACTCCCCAATTATTCCTGCATAAGCAGATTGTGTGGAACATCAAACTGGGATGTGATGGCTCGTGTGCGGGCTGCCTCCAGCAGAGTGCTCTTTCTTTCCTATCATTTGATCTCGTATTGTAATCCCAGGTGCTTTGAATAATTTATAGGATACAGCTTCTCGTTAAACAATAATTTATATGTGTCTATGAGAATTGATTCCACAGGAATGCACATCTAAATAATGAGCCAAACTGCTGCATTTCATCTATAAGGAGGTGCAGAGATAATAATAGCAACGCACTGGTGCATTACAGCAACAAACAATAGCAAAACATTACCATCCCACCAACATAATAATAATAATATTATTATTAATAATAATATTATTATTATTATGTTGGTGGGATGGTAATGTTTTGCTATTGTTTGTTGCTGTAATGCACCAGTGCGTTGCTATTATTATCTCTGCACCTCCTTATAGATGAAATGCAGCAGTTTGGCTCATTATTTAGATGTGCATTCCTGTGGAATCAATTCTCATAGACACATATAAATTATTGTTTAACGAGAAGCTGTATCCTATAAATTATTCAAAGCACCTGGGATTACAATACGAGATCAAATGATAGGAAAGAAAGAGCACTCTGCTGGAGGCAGCCCGCACACGAGCCATCACATCCCAGTTTGATGTTCCACACAATCTGCTTATGCAGGAATAATTGGGGAGTAACACACACCAAGTGTACAGATGTACCGGCCTGAGCTTTTGTACGCCATATTTGGAGAGAGGTAATTGGGCCGCTGGACATGGTCAGCAATGTCACCCTGACTTGTGTACACATTTGTCCTCTGCAAAGTTACCTCGTGAATAACAAGAAAAAATAATCAGCCTGTTTATGTGCTCCGGCTGCAAAACCACAACTTATACCATGACAGAACCAAACTTTAGGGAGGAGCTTCTTGTTTACAACCATCACATCCACAAACTCTAATCATAGATCCTTTTCTCACCACCACAGCCACTACTTCCTGGTGAATTTAAACCCAGGTAAAAAGAAAGAGCAGAATTGATTGGTTTGTTACAGTGCCCTGATGTGTTGTAAAAAGGACACTCCAGTAGATAAGGAGGAAGCCATTGTGCGGCGCGTGACTGATGGAGAAAGGGGATTTAAATTGAGTACTCAGTCATAAAATAAATAATGTTGCATGTCACCAAAGTACGAGAGCAGAGGAAAGATGTGACAGGGATGAGGTCTCACAGGAAACCAAGGCGCCCTGGCCCGTAGACAGAGGAGGAGGAGGCCATTGTGGGGACTGTTAGAAACATGAGGGATGCAGGTGCACTGAGGGATGAATGTGGTTTTGCTGAGTGCGTGTGGCTGCGTCGGGATAGGACAGGGGTGTAGGAGGGAGGGTATTGGGGGTGGGGGGGTGGGGGGTGGGGGGGGGGGGTACATAATTGCCCCCGCAGATGGGTGAAGTGTTAAGAGGCAGGAGGCGGTTGTGGGGAGAGAGAGGTATGTCTGTTTGCCAGATGAACTACTGTATGCATGCTTTCTGCAAACATACACCCAGATTAGCAACTAGAGCAGTCAGGGTGGAAAAAATGGTGCAAGAAGAGAAAGTGGTACAACTTGTGCATTAAGCTGAAGATAGAGTAAGAGACAAATGGGTTGCGGATGTGGATTACAATGTTTAACCCAGTTTATGAAACCAGTTGTAGTTGTGTAACAATTCATACATTCATTCAACAGTTTAATATTTTAAATAATGAAAAGGTTATACATTACAAAATAACTACTGTATGTTGGCTCGTTTTAAGCCCAGAAAAAACTGCTTCTTTGTGCATGTCAAAGCATTATGGAATAATATAAAATTTGAATCTCAAACAAGCAACATTTTATTAGTCAGTTTAAGTCCATGAATCAAGAAGGAAAAAATAATCAGGAACATAAATTTCCTTCAACCATCAAAATTTACTGGACTTTCTGAACCAAGTCATTCATTCCACAGTTTCACAGTGGTGGTGGTAAGCTATCTTTGTTGCCACAACATACATTCACAGAAAGGTGGCAGCCATGCCACCCAAGCAGCCTCTCTTGTGCCCCAATGACACAATAGCAGTGTGAACTGGTAGAGTATCGAACCATTAATCTTCCAAATACTGTGCAAACTATGCTTCCACCTTTTCTGCTATAAATCAACACATCAGGTTCAGCCAAGACAGATGTAACTTATTTTTGAAGGACTGTGTTACCTGCCTTTGCAACAAGTATAGTCAAGGTGAAAAAAGTACACCTTCAAAGTATCCCAAACTTTTGCACAAAGTTAAGAAGAGACACGTACCGAGTGCATATGTGTCCAAGATGTGAATTAGTCTCTTTTTTTTTTCAAAGTTGAACAGGTGCTGCAATACCCACAACAGGACTGCAAATCTTGAAACTCACCTCTACAGAAAGAAACCGACTCAAACAGGCAAAAGATTAGATGAAGAGAGGACGTGGGCCATGTGGGAAAGACGGAAAGATGGAAGGGATCGAGTGGGAGGAATCCAGGAAGTATAGGGAGATCATAGCCAGGGAAAAGACAACCAAAAGATCATAGATATGCACACTAGAGAGACCGCAACGCCTATATGGAGAAGGAGGAGGGTAAGGGGATAAGAAGGAACCAGGAGACCGTAGGGGACTGTCCCAATTCATACGCCCCACGCCGAGGCTTCCATTCGGGCCGAGCGTGCCACTTCCGATCAGCCACTACAGAGAAAGTGAAAGTCCCAGCTAAAGGGCTCTATCCCGGGTGAATATACTGACGAAAAAGACGCGCTTGTAAGAAGAAGTTTCTCTCTGAAGACAGTGTTATTCATTTCAATTACAAGAGGCCGTGTATTCCTGCAGGGCAAGGCCATGTCGTGTGATCCGCCGTAATGCAGCAAAGAAGAGAGTAGGGGTGTGCGGGGGGTGGGGGGGACGCAACCATTATCTGCATATTAGATGGAGCTGGGGCATTAGGGACAGGAGCAGAAGCAGGGCAGCGATAGAGTTAGAGTTAAAGTTGGTGATGCGTTGAAAAGGAATATGTATTTGTTAGTATTGTTTTCTTTACAATGTATGAACTCTTTATATAAAACTGATTTAATTGGGTGGCAGTGGCTCAAAGTGGTTGATGGTTCCACTAGGATACCAGTGCATACAGTAAAGGGCAAGACACTTCACCTATCTTGACCGTATATATGGTTGTGTGATTGGTGTTTGGTTGCGGTCGAAGAGGCCCTGGGTCCAAAATACCTGCAACATCTTTGTCAGTTGTGGCTACAAACAGATGTGTGAATGTTAAGTGAATAAATACTTTGAGTAAAAACACTATATAGACGCCATTATTATTATTAATTGTTGAGGCCATCCATTAATAAGAAAGTTGGTGGTTTGATCCTTGTTACAATTTATATTACCAGTGTGTCCATTTGCTAGAATGTATAAATGGGGTTGTTGTAGATGCCATAGATGCGGTATGGCTGCTTTTTGTCTGTCTTTCCCAGGCCAGATGTGGTGAGACTATAAAGCTTACCACTACAATCTGAGGAAAGTATGAAGAGGCCTCACAATGGAAAAGGGAATAAAGTACATAGCTAACACATTGAACTGGGTTGAAAGGGGATGAATAGGTAAACAGCCAAATCTACAGTCATTTTATCCACAACTTGGTTCTAATTACTTGAAGTTTATAGTTTATCTAACACAAACAGATTAATTGTACAGTCTTGTGAAAGTCAGGAGTCAATGTGATGTTGCCAATATACAGTATACATATAGTACAGTGTCATTCTTTTGTCACACATGTTACAGTATAGTGTCATTTAGGCCTCTGCTTGTGTGAAAGTGTGTAGTGTGAGACCAAAAGTTATCACTGCAGAAATCATGTGTACTATGAGTTCATACAAGGTACAGGCCTTCAGGTGTGAAAACTCTTATTCCTGTGTGCAGTCACCGATGGCCTGACCTGACTTCCTCAATCACTATTTCAGCTGTCAGTTCAATTTGCTGTTCTTTCAAGAAGAGATTTGTAATCACAATGAGATTTCCATGGTTAAATAAAGAAAAATATAACTAGTAGTGCACTGATTTAAAGATTTGGGAAGACCTAACAGACATCCCGAGCCCACATTTTGATATTCAACTACACTTAATTTTAAAGTTAGATATGTCGCTTGCAAATCTTTGAAGGTGACAAGGATGGATAGCATTAGGAGAAAGTACATCAATGACAGCTTATAGTAAGTTAAGGATGTAGTTAAAAAGGACAAGAAGTAAGTTGCCATTACAAAGAGGAAGGAGGATCACACAATCCTATCCAAATCACACACGCTTCTGTTGTATGTTGTTCTATGCAACTTGTCAATAATGAATCAACTATTTTACTTCATACTCTATTTTAGTATTTCTTATGATCAACTATGGGCCTTAGACGGGATATAGCCTTGACAGTGGCCTGTTTAAGATTTGGTTGTGAATCAGAGCAATTTAAATAAACATATATTATTTTTACATATCGAGAATGTAGTATATGTATTCCACTATTCTGGTGCCCAACCTTACTCTATATTGCACATAAACATTTCCATCTATTATCACAAATGCTTGCAATGGTATGTATTTGCTCAACTTGCCCTAAAACATGCATCAAAGCAAAGAAAAAGAACTTGCACACACATACTCTACACACACCCCACAGTCCAGCATTTCTGCACGCCTATTGTTTAGTCCAAAAAAAAATAAATGGAGAAGAATATTTTTTCAGCCCTCTGATTAATCTCCCAATGCTTTGCAGAATAAAAATGATATTTCCGAGGTTTATCTACCTGAGTTTTTTTTTACTTGCTATAATCTTTGGTTCAATTTCAAAAGGAATCCGTCTGTTTTGCAGTGTGACTTCTCCTTTTCAGAATCCAGTCCTTTTGTGCGGCCCGAGAATGTGTTTTATTTGTATTTATGCATATGAATAGCATACGCTGAATGCCAATGATTAGATGGCTTAAGTTCCCCTTCAGAGTTCATATCCTCTATAAAACTGTCCAATTATCTGTTCACAAGCTCACAGGCGGATATGTGTGTGTGTGTTTGTAAATGTGAAAGCATGCCCAACAGTGCCACCTAGCCCCTGAGAGCAGAGCAAAGCACTTTTTAATATCATGCATTTGAATGATTCATTAGTCAGTGTAGTCAGCATTGTTTTTTCCTCATTTACCACCAGAACTTTTGCAATGATTTTCATATCTTTACACCTGCAAGTTGTTCTGTGCATAGTTATAATTTTAGGATAGGGACTAATAGAAATTCAGTCTATTACAGTATAAATCTAAATGAATATTCTAAAATGTAGTACCTTGACAATCACTAAACAACTATGTTATTACAAAATGTATGCTCTATTACAAAATCTAAGAACAAAACCACATCTAAAGTACTACTAAACCTGGTGGTCACAAAACTAAATTAGGCCTAATTTGAGCCAAAACTAAAATTAAACAATGTCTAAATCAGGACTAGGCACTTTTAAGTCCCAAACAAGAGGAGGAAATACTACCACAGAAATATTGCTGACTCTAAATTAGCAACTTGAACTACAATAGGCTTCTGAGCACCACTAGAATGAGCCTGTGGACTACAAATGGCACCTGTACCACAATTTGAGAAGCACTGACGGTAATGTATCATCAAATTTTCCTCTCAAGAGTTGTGGTAAGCATTTTTTGTATCCTGTTTCTCATCAAACTTGTTCAATGCCTGACAAAATTAGCATTATGGTGTTAAAGCAAGTGGACTTTGTTAAATGCAATGTAACAGTTATTATTATTTTATGATAATGACAAGCCTATACAAGTTCATACCAAGTGTTCAAACTCCACCACTGACCCATCTAGTTTTTATTTTATTACAAAAAGCAAAAGTGAATCAATTCGCCACCACAGTTCTATTACATGTCACCAACATTAAATTAAATACTTGTGCCTACCTTAAACTTCTAACATTAAGCTTAGTCTTTCACTATTTTCCCCCTATTTACAACCCAAACTTTTGCAAACAATTACCATACTTTCCACCTGTGAGTTGTTTTGCAAAACATATTGTGCACAATTATATTTTTAGTTGGGGGGAGTAGTAATAACATCTCTTTTTTGTTTTATCTTTCTCTGCTAAACAAAATCTATTATTGTGAAATTCCGAGCGAACATTCCAACATGTAATACCTTGTCAGCGGCGCCATAAAGCATCTGACTGTGAAGCGAGTGAGTAATTTTTCGCCGTGTGGAGTCGGGGAGAGGCTGAGCAGGGGGAGTTATTCTGTAAGCCTGATAACTGCCAAAATAACAGCAGATAATTAGGCCCTTTAGAGCGCCGGGTGTCTCTTAACAAAGGCACCTGCAATTCCTGCGGTGTTTGCCGTGCACCCCGAGTGATTGTCATTTTTAATCTGGCTCCCCCGTCGAGACTTCTTCGGCAGTCGGTTGTCTGTAGGGTGCCAAAGGTAGCTGCGGCGTGGATAGGCAAATGTGTGTGTATGTTGTGTATGTAATTGTGCGTGCTTGTGTGTGTGTAATTGTGTGTGTATTTGTGTGTGAATGTGTATGTGCGTTTGTGTGTTTGTGATTGTGTGTAATTGTGCGTGCGCGTATTTGTGCTTGTGTGTGTGTTTGTATGTGTGAATGTGTACGTGTGTTTGTGGATGTGTACGTGTGTAATTGTGCATGTGTAATTGTGCGTGTGTGTATTTGTGCGTGTGTTTGTTTGATTGTGTGTGTGAGAGAGAGAGTGTAAACTATACGCAGCCAAGCATGTGTCAGCGCATGCACATGAAAGGCAACAAAAACAGTGTTATTTGTGAAGGCATGCTTTTGTTTTGAGCGGACATGAAGCAGTGATTTTATTAGCTGTTTAAAAATCTGTCATTTTGTTCATAAAATCATTGCCAGTGATTAGATGAAGGGATATTTGAGTAGACTTGAAATTATAGGTTAATGCTATCATCCAGTCTGGTAATTTATAGTATTTCTAGATACCAAACATCACAGATTGCCAATGATATATAATTTGGGGTACAGTATATGAACAGGGGAGCCCAGATGGGTGATATTACTAATCCCAAAAAGTTAAGAATATTTGACTTTTGGGTGATATTTGTTGAAAATGTGACACAATAATCTTACAGCATATCATGGGTGTAATGTATTAAGATAGAACCAGGTAATAGTGATTTAAAACATTCTGTAAATTCACCCAAAAGTCAAATATCCATATTTTTTTAGACTTTATATATTTCAAGTTACCAAATTACCAAATTTCCAGACACATAAGTAAGTAAGTTACCAGAGAGATAAAATAACACAGCTTCTTTAAGATGGTGAAGAAGATGGTTTGGGTAGTGGATAGGACGTACTAAATAAAATACTAAATAAAACTTAATGGCCTTATGGCTGTATAAAGTTGATAGACATCAAAACACCACACAAAGGCCTTCTGTTGCATTTGCAAGTCAACCCTGATAAACTTAACTTCCTAAGACATTAAGGGGGAGGAGTCTGTAAAGCTCTCCTCACACCAGTTTAGAACGAAAGAAATTGAATCATGAAAAATAAATACTATTCAGCTGAATATATGTGCATGGAAAACCCCATGAGAAGGGACAACAAACTCTTTTGGTGCATAAAATAAGATCAAATCACATTAACCATCCTCTCTGTAACTAATATTTAGAGAAGTATCTAAAGAGACTGGTTTGGCTTTACACATGTTTGCAGATGTATCCTATAACAACCCATTTTGCCTCACGTGAATGAAATAATCTGCTGTGAACATGCTCCCTTCATCGATGCTAGCTCTGACAGCTGACAAGAAAGACACTCCTCTCTCTCTTTCTTTCGCTCTGTCTCCAACTCCCGCCTCCCAATAAAGAAACAAACAAAAAGCCCAAATAAACCCGTAGCAATTCCTCTGCAGTGCAGCCATCCACATCCTGGACGCTGCTGCCAGGTTTGGAGAAATCATTGGAATTGTTTACACCCCACCCCACAAACTCCACCCGCCCCAACGGTACCACCACCAAACACACACCTCCTATCTTCATCTCCCCCCGCATCCTCTTCTCCTTCTCTTCAACAAAATGAGATGCCCATGTCTGATCACCCCAGCCAATTTGCGGACCCATGTGGCACCCTTCCCTTTCGACCTGGGCATTGTGCCTCCTTCCCGCTCCCTGGCAAAGAGACGAGGAATTATTTTTATCCCCCAAACACGCGGATATGCACCGATGGTTTCAAATGCCTGCCTCGCACATTGTGGCGGATGATTTTGGCCAAGTGCCAAACCTATTATATTGATCTCTCTTTCTCTGTATTTCAATGGCCACAGACAATGCAGATTTAGTGCAGAGCATATTAGGGAAATAAAAATAAGACTCACGGCACAGAGTAGGAGAAGGAAGAGTTTAAAGGTCTAAAAGTGTAAACAGTGGTGCAATTTGAACAGAATACGGCTCAAAATATTCAGATATCTTAATTTAGCCTTTAAGACCAAGATGATTCTCATTCATTAGTTAGGTTGCTTATACGATCACAGTATTGAAGAACTGTCCTAACTAGCCTCAATACTCAAGCTGAGTTGTTTATTGTGCTGTTTATTGTTAGCAAGTGAGCTAATGTTCTCCACCCACACACTGTCAGCACACACATTCACACGGACACGTGTTATATTCTTTTTAGGCTATAGTTAAAAGTATGCATCGACAACTGTATTCATAAAAGAACTTATTGCATAACAAAAAATTGTTTCATCTCCAACTCAAAGAACCAGCTACAGAAATAACCTTTTTCTGTTGTCTAGCACTTTCTGATCCAACACCAATTGTCTAATCACACCCTGACACATCCTTATTGTGTCATTCACTATCATAACATTTCAGCCATTATTGTTTTTTCTGTCTCTTCTTTATTGCTTTGGCATCCGATCTCTTTCCTTGGAGTGTGTTACTGGCATGCCTGGCTCTGGCTCTGGATTCGGTTTTGGAAAACGACAACACCTCCGATATTTGCCGAGGTCCACCCGGGAATATTGGGAATGTTGAAACTGGCAGACGACGTGCTGTCAGCTAATGAGCGCGTCTATGAGAAAATGATTTGGTTGTTTCCTGAGAGGGGAATCACAGAGAATGGCTAAATGGGAGCTCTCCGAAGAGACATCCCAGGCAAAAGGCTTGGTGTAGTGCACTGAGACCGTGTTGGGAGGCCAGCGATATTGGATGAAAACTGTCTTTCTGTTGCCCGTGTGCCAATGTCATTAGTGCTGAGGACTGAGAAGGACCAGCGTGTCCCTTTTGATTGCCATTAGAGCGCGGGCCAAACAAAGGATTCAACAAAAGCCCCTGAATAGGCTTGGAGTGGAGGTCATGCCAGCCCCGTTGTCACTTCAATACAGCACCTCTTATAGACTGCCTGGCACCACTGGGCAATGTAACAAGACAAAACATACTGTACCAATCAGGCACGGTAAATAGAATGATCATAAAACTGAGGACAGGGTGTAAAACCCTTGTCGCTGATCCCATAAATGTAGCAGTCATAGCTCAGATGGTTTTATATGGCTGCGGACAAGAGCCCATTTGGGAGATAATGGCGTTAACAACTGCTTTAAACCTATACCAAATATGGATTACAGGAAAATGAGGTAAATAAGAATGCTTGTCAATCTTGGGTTCAACTATGGGCCTTGGGAAGGGGAAATCCTGGATCAATCAGCACAACAGCATTTAGATGATGAAGACGGGAGCTTTTAAGACATAATGACAAAACAACAGGTGAATTTAATACATTAAGTTTAGTATTAACCACATAGTAGTAGGTCTTGGTAGGGCTGACCGTAATGTTAGTTGGCAAAAATCAAATAGCTTTCACAGTATTTCTTTCTTTAAATTGTGATTTAATTGTTTCACGTTCAACATTGTTTTCCAAACTTGAGCTTGGCATACTTCACCCAAAACACCTTTAATCTAAAATGGACAAAGCTGTTTCAAATATCAGGGGACAAAATGGTCTTTACTTAATCCAACATTTTAGTTCAATTTTTTGTCAATTTAGTTCTTAAATTTCCTGTATTCTCTCAGGAGACCTTCATTTTATTTTTTTTTGTTTGCTAGCATGTTTACCCCAGTTTGATTAGAGAGGTAATTTTATCTCCTAAAGTGCATTTACAACATGGAACAAAGACGATGTTTATTAGGGCTCACACTGACCCCTGCACATCCTCAAGCACCTTATTGTTTGGCCTTGGTTTTTTTTTGCATTCGCTGTTTAGACATTCAGTGGTAATTGAGGTCAAAATGTCTTCACAATGCTAGACACTGCTCAAAGCGCTGATTTCATGTTGATATTGCTATTGTCTGCTAAGAGCTGACCCGGCACAACAATAGCCCTTTATGTTGATGAGTGGGGAGGGCAATAAGATAGAAGCAGCTTTTGTTACTGCCCAGGCGTTCCATATTTCCATCACAGGTATTTAGAATAGCGTGAATAGCTTTGACCTTAAACCTAATAGCCTTTTCCAAAAAACTGCATAAATAGAGTAGGAAAATCACTGCTATGCATGATTACGATTCTATATGATATGCATTGCGTTCAATTGGCATCAACAAAGTACGGATATTGTAGCTAAATTAGCACTGTGCTTCCGTTGTAACATATGCAAATGCACAATAATTGACATGAAAATTGAACGAAATCTTCAATATTTTTCAGTGCTAAATAAAGATTTTATCACCCCTCACTCACACCTCACTGTGTCACACACCTACAGAGTGAGAGAATGGAGCATGTTGGAATCATTTTTTTTTCTTTGCACAATTTGAATGCGCACTATACAGCATATTAGGTTTATCATTTATTGGTCACATAATGTTGCAATGCTGTAAATTGCATACTGCCAAAATGGGGTGTCACTGTCAGTATAGCCAAATTTTAACAGATACATGTTTGTTCCATTTTGGTAGTCACATGGGGAAACTGTATCCCAAATAAACATACAGGGCAGTTTAGTTCAGGACATACAGCCAGTCTATAGGTTCAGGGTTTGAATCCTGCTCCCACAGTTGATTCTGAATGTGTTACTGTG
>JAVQKG010279939.1:0-11036 GCA_036025885.1 Hypseleotris bucephala
TGTTGGCTTAATTGAACTTGTTACGTAACTCTCCAGAAAACAACATTAAAACCCAACAATATGTCAAAACTTGAACTAGATGACCAGACACTGATTTGGCCACTTTTTTAGGTACAAGGTCTGTTTAGTAAAGTGGCCACTGAATATGAATATGACATGAGAGGTTTGTAAAGAGATTGAGTCACTTGTCAAAACCACCAGATGATCCATGCATATTCCTCAATCCAAATTTGTACACATGTAAACAGTGCTGCCAGACCGTGTTCTCCCAAAGGGTTATTTTGTGAAAACCATCCAAGCGCCACCTCGTATTCAAATAGGCTGACAGGTGAACAAGAAGAATCAGGTTTAAGGGTGGGGAGGGTTGGTGGGCGGCAATGTCTTGATTGATGGGGCCAATGGCACGCGGTGGCCGTCCGAGTTTATGAGGCAGAGCAAATCTGAATATTGAGAACATGGCCGTCATGTCACTGCCCACCGTATTAAGAATTATTTGACAATGCATTATGTTGGAGATCTGTCACAAAAAAGATGAGTGTGCCCTCCCCAGTGGCTCAAATTACAGCGCTGTGGTGCGGTAAGGAGTGCAGGTACTTTGGAAAAACCACACAGGACAAATGTGCCGTGGGGCCCCCGCTCACTTATTCACACTTAAAGCCTAACCAAATAAATGACATGTAACAGTATTATGCATGAATTTGACTGATGCGATCTGGCAAAGATTGTGACAGTGGGTGCATCCTATTTGTTGATATTTTTTTTTAAATCTTTGTTGAACTTGTATAGTATGATAAAAGAGATAAAAAAAATCTGCAAAAATACAGAATCTTTGGACCCTATTAGACCTTGGATCCACACCAAAAATGACTATTCTTTTTTATTTGTAATGGCACAAAAACAATGACACAAGTAGCAAGATGCTGCCTTTTATTGGCTTCTTTTATTGCCAGGTTGGATTGCATTCTACAAATTCTGAAAATTACTTGTTTTGCTTAACATCAAGGTTTCAAGAATTTTTGGTCAGAATTCTTTCACTGTAAACCTATGTTTGTGGTAGAAAGGCACCATTAAATTATCCATTATAAGATATGCTTCAGTTAACATGGCTGTCCATTTGTGTGTATTGATATCTCATTACATTGTGTTTTGCTGCTTGTACCAAAGACAACACTTCGAATCGCACTTTAACGACTTCATCTGACATTCATTTAGATGTGGGTCACGTTGCGAACAGTTGAGGAAACAAATTATTGGCCTTTTAATAATAATCAATGCCCCCCCACACCCAGCAGCAGCAGCCCACACCCCCTCCCCATCCCACCAGTGCATCATCTGGTCTGCTGTTTGCCTCCATATAGACTATGCTGTGTGTTGTTTGTAGGTGTATTCTATGAGCCATGTATTTTTTTTTTTCTCTTGGGGGGGTCTCTTTGGCTGACCCTGCGACCCCTCTATCTCTGAGGACACCCCTGCAACATATCAAAGAACCGAGGGGCACGGCCAGGCCATTGGGTTTCTGGCAAAATCATCTCAATAAATAAATATCAGAATACACTGCTGGAGGGAAAGGCTTTGAAGTGGGGGGGTTGCGCCCAATTCTTTCTTTTCTGTCTCACTCTTTCTCAACCTTGATACAATCTCTGTCTTTTACTCAATGCCAAAACCTCAACCACTTGCTCTGACAAAATGGCCTCTTCTATAGACGTCAGCAAACATTCAGGGGCTACATGGTGGGATCTCAGAGGGGGCGATAGTTGGATAAGTACAGTTTTGTTCTCACTACATCCAGGGTTTTAGATTGGTTAGGCAAACACTTTATTCTGCTCTGCAATGTCATGGCGCATAGGTGGAAGTAAGACACTGCTTTGAAACTGTTTAACAGGGAGTAGAAAAACAAGCTAAGATCAAGAAGAACATTTTGTTACTATTTAAACCAAATAGGGCTTAGGTTGGTGCCCTGGGGTACTCCTTTTAGACAATAATGGGCATATTATTAGATACTGGTGTCTTTGTTTGATTCTTTGAAGTGTTGCAATAGATAGCAAAACATGGCTTAAAACACAGAAATGTAACACTAGAAAATTACTTAATGCAACAATATTTTTTACCCTTTATTTTTTAGTCCAGTTAGGCAGCCGGTAACTCTCACTAGAATGTTGTTGCATTTTACTTATGTGCATGTGTAATGATAATAAAGTTATACAAGACAGTTATGCAGATGCTCATCAAAATGTTATGTTATTTAAATTTAGTTTTGATTATTTCACTACTTCTGAAAGGCCATGTTCTCTAACTTCTAGATAGATTGAAGAAGATAGTTTGTGATTGTGTCACCGGAGAGCGTTTTGGCCTAAAAGTACAAAAAATGGCTGAAGAAACCCTCCTGATGTAAGTGCCTTTAATTTGTTCAAGGCAGTTGCAACACTTTCCCCTGCTCTTGCCTCAGTCTGTCACTAGACACTGATACTTCTTCATGGGGTGACCCTTAGGGATGAATCCAAATGTCGACTTTTGGGCAGAAATAAATGCACTCGGTGGACAGAGTGTGAGCTATTGTGTTGCTCCTTTCCAGCATTGCCTCATGCTTGTGTCTTGTGCCGAAACATTGAGAAAATAGCTGACTACTCTGAAAGATATCTGGTGTACTTTGGAGCAGATGTGAGAAATTCTGTAATGTCAAACAGCGGCTACAGCGAGTGGCCAAACACAGAGCTGACAGCAGCAAAGTCAGGTGTTTTTTAGTTTGTGTGATTTAATATGAATATACAGCAGCAGCTTACAGAGCCAGTGTGGTCCGAAGGGCTCCGGGTCAGTGCACTGTTTACTTTCTCTCAGATTTTCTCAGGCTGCAAGAGAGTTTGCAACAAAAACACCAAACAACAAACTGCCAATAGTTTAACCAATGCAACAAATCACATCACAGTAAGAACATTTTCACTTACTGTTGATCATTCTGTATTTCAATGATTTTATTAAAACAGTTTCAACATCAACAAACGTAGCAACGTAAATGTAGCAGTGTTTTTATGCAATATGTTCTTTCCCCCAAATATGTTAATCAATGCTTGTGCCTTAACCTTATTAAGCTTTAGCTTTATATATGTGTTAAAAAAGACAATAAAAGAAAATAATATTGGGCAAGGTAAAACCCAAATGATTAAACCCTGCAAGCACATATTTGAGCCCATAACAATATGTATGCATGGACATTGGTTGGAGTAGTAAATAGGGAGAACCCACTGTAACAAGGAGGCCATGCAGACTGCACTGAGAGAGGTTGTCTGTTGGATGGCCCAAATTAGACCTAGTTGTGAAAGATTGGAAATAATAATTAGAAATATATATATTTTTTCAGCTTCATATTCATATTGTAGGTAACTATCTTTATAGGTGCATCATCCAAGCTCTTACTGTAACACTACTACAGTCACACTACCTATTGTGTAAAGCCATAAACTCTCATAGTTTAGCACTAACTTTCCATACTCCAGTCCAAATCACAGTCTGCTGCCACTGTGAAGCGCTGTTCTAATGGGTGCAATATGGATAAAAGACATGACAACATGATAACATGACAAGTGGATGAAAGCGTGGAGGAGGTGAGAGCCGAATGCCCGCAGGGTGAAATGTAGGTACATTAAGCTCAACAAAATTGGTCAATAATGCTGCGCCTCTCCGCTATTGAGAGGCCCTGAATAAGGATTGGAGTGCGTGTGCCGTACTGGGGTTAAACTGTGTGTCTCCAGGGAGGATGTTATTGACTGTTGACCAGCCCAAATTAATTTTCAACAAGCCTCTTCAGGGAACAATGGAGGCAGATTATTGTAGCAAAGGGAGGGCTGCTTCACTCCAAGGTCCACCACAGAAGAGGTGATGACTGGCCACTCGATATGGAGAGTTGAATCACACTGTCTTTGTTAGCCATTGAAGAGCTGTTTGTGATTTATCTATTTCCAGAAATTGAAGTTTTTTAAAAGTGTAAGTACATTTACCTTTATATTACCATTTCTTGTTTTATAATAGACAAAATTATGTAATTATTGACATTTATTTTAGGAGTTGTTGCTTTCTTCTATCCCTTTAAGGCCCTCTTTCTCCTGCTGGCTATGCCCACTTAGCCTATAAGGTTAGCATTCAGCATCAAGGATTACTCAAACAAAACAAAATACAACTCAGTTATGTTTTTGAGGAAACAACATTTTATGTAGAAAGCTCAGAAAAGTTAAGCTAGCATAATAGGTCCCATTTAAGTACATTGTTTGAATAACTTGTAATATTTGAGTACATTGTAGCACAGTTTCCGATTCATAAGCCAAGCAGACAGAGGCACACTGTCAAAAAATGCCCTTTATTTACTTTTCTTTTTGCTGAAAATCTTGCTCAGATGCCACTGAGTACAGTCATTATATCCAAACACTTTTCTGTATGGATTTAAACGCACCTGTGTAGTGTAGCAGCTTCGGCAGAGAAAGTGAAGACGTGGAGTTAAACAAGGGCCTCATTGTTAATTTGAGCATCCTGGCGTATTAGTTCAGTTTTGATCTGATCGGAGGCGTCTTGGTGTCATCCCATCGCTTGTTTTTCCTTCTTCCCACTTTGAATCGTACAAGTGACAAAAAAGGCCAGCCACCCACACACACAGTGGTGGTGTGATCAGCATGCACCTAGACACAGGGAAGATGTCAGCACTAATCTTTTAAAATGGCTCTCTTGTCTTAGCGGCAAAATAATTGTGTCTACTCCCCGAGACTCGCCGTCCCACTTTCGCAACGTTTTTCGTTTTATACAATGAGGTGAAGTGTGGCACTGAAGTGACGATACATTGCACTTGACTGAGGAGCAAAGTAATCACTGAAACTATTTCCTTACCTTCTATTCTCGGCTGCATTGGCGTGTCTGTTGCTTTCTAATCCCCCGTTGCTAAAAGGGCTAATAGGAAGTAATACACAGTGCAAACCAAACATCAGCTTCTATTGAAAACTGCTGCATAAAACATTGTGTTAAACATACACTTAGGAGACACGGAAGACTAATTTGATAACTCTTTGCTCTCTAGGGCATTTATTCAGCACCTTTGGGGGGATTTGGAGTAGGACTTGAAATGTTATTATAGAGAAGTTTTTTGTAAAGATAAATACATTTACTTTAATTCTATAATCTTTTTATTTTTTGTAAACGTTTTAATCATTTATTTGTGTGGGGAAATACTACCTTTGCTCAACTTTCTTCAACAAAGTAGCTATCTTTTATTTGAACATAAACTTGGAGCTCTGGGTTGATTTTATTTTTTGCAGACATTTATACAGTGTTGACAATCTGTGAACATCAATCAGTCAAGAACCCATCTATGAGTGTCAAACATTGCATATAGCAAATGTTATCAGTTATATATAGTCAAATCAGTTGTTCTCACAAAAAGTTGACACAAAAGTTATACTGCAGTCCAAAGTGTGAATTGTTTTTTTTTTAGTCACCTTAACTTACCTCCATAGAATGCCTCTTTTCTTCATAATCCCAAAGTCATAATTGTGGCCACAAACATGGACAAAAGTAGGACATTTTGGCGGTTGTGGATGAGTGGTTGTTGCACAGGCCAGGGTCAGTTCAGTACTTCAGGAAGCAGATGAATCTACTTTATTAATTCAAGTATGGGACAAGGATACAGGCTCCTGGCGTTTTGAGAAGACATTCATTTTGTTGGAAAGCTGGACTCTCCTAATCCCCGCGCTGGGATGAAGTTGGCTGTTTTTCTAGACTCTTCTGTAAATACGAGAGCACGGCCCACAGAGGAGGTAATTTTCTCAAGGTCGCCGTGCAGTGATGATGAGGAGCATGCATCTGGACTTCATTACGTTCGGGCTGGATCGAGCTGCGCTATCATTCCTGCTATCTGCTGAGGGAGATCTACACAGGCAGACTCTCCAACTGAGCAGAGGTTGTCTTCCATCAACTATCTTGTCAGAGCTGGATACTCAAGTCTATTATTTGAAGAACATTTAAGTCACAGAAAGTTAAGAATATTTGACTTTTGGATGAAATCTGTATAAAATGGAAAATGTTCATGTCACAAGGATATTCCAGCATTTCATGAAAGTAGGGCATATAAGTAGAACCAGATGATGGTTTGATGCTAATATCCATATTTTTCTGTGACTAGTATAATTAGTTATTGATTTTGACAAAAAATCTCATAAGTAAGCTGCACATTACAATTAATACTGAGTCATTTGTTTTGGAATTATAGTAATAGTATGTAAATGTGTAGAATTGACATTTTAAAACTGTTAAACTTCTGAGTTTTGGGGAACAAATTCTGTCTTCAAGTGTATTGCATTTTTACATTGAGTCTTAGTCTATAGATTGAAGTGGTTTAACCTGAAGTCTAGCATTATGGACAGATCTATTTTAACTCACCCCCCTTTTTTTACCCTTGTTTCACTTTGCACACAAACTTTCCTCTTCCGTTCCTGCAGCTTGGTGATGCCCTGGAAAAGTCAGAGCTGAAGTTGGCGTTCTCCACGTCTCGCCCCCAGGACAGAGAGCACCTAGCCACATGCCTCGTAGGCTCGCCAGAAGCTCACTGCTTCTGAACTGACTGATTGCCACTATGAAAAAAATCCTCCTTCAATGTTACCATATTACAGAGGCCGGGAGGGGACATGGTGAGAAAAAAAGACAGAAGAGGACACCTAATAAAACTGATAAAAAATAAGAGTATTCTAGGAAAAATAATATCCTCTCCAGTTTTCCGTAGCACAGAGAACAGGTGAACAAAGTTTAAAATGTTCCTTTCCTTACAGTTAAATTTGATCCAATGATGACATATGATCTAGTTCAAAGGTAAATGCCATTGAGACATAAAGCTACAGTACTATAGACCCCAGCTGTTTACTAAAACTAATAATAATAATAATTGGTCCCTTTAGTGACCCCTTGATGCTTTGAGGATGGTACAATCTTGCAATGTTGGTTTAAACAACTCTTGAATCCAGACAGTTGCCAATGTAAATGTACCAATGTATTCATTTAGTATATGTCTAGATTTTACTTGTTAATACTTTCTTTCTCTGGCACCTTGGGTACTTCATCTACAAGGTGAAGGCTTAGTGTTTTATGTCGCTAAATGCCTTATTTAGCTCATAATACAAAAAGTCCCATTTAAATGCGCAATGGTAATTATAACAAGAGCCCTCTTCAACCTTGATCATTCGCATTCATTCAGTCTGTTCACATGCCACCTTTTTTACAAAGTCCATGTTTCTCAATGCCATCCTTGTACATTGTATCCCTGCTAACTGTAATTTATTTAAACAGAAAACTGACGCTTATTTCTTGCTCTTTTGAATGACACAAACACATTTCTGACTTCATTTGATATGTCATTGCTGGACCTTGTACCACATCAAGCAACAACAAGAATCCATTATTGATATCTGGCAGCTAAAGTTGCATCACCTTGAGAGTTCCGAAGGTGAAAAACAACACAGCACAACTGGGCATTTTTTTTGTTTCATTTCTTTATTTATTTCGTTTTCCCTCTAGTGAGATGTCACTTCAAAAACAAGCCCGAACCAAGGAGTGTTATTATGCCGAGAGAATGTCAGCCGGTTACAATGGGCTGCTTAATGAGGTAGTGTGGCAAACTTTCAGCTAGGGCCATAATATGAATTATTTGTCATTGGCCCGTGTGTGTGTATATGTGTGTGTCTTTGGAAAAAGGGCCTATAGTGTAAAGCTGGGATGAAGGCAGGCCTTGATGGAGGGATGTGGCACTAGCCTGGGGGCTCGCTCCACTGTGACGGTAGTTAGCTCACTGCACACCGCCATCATTAGGGACTAGGGCACTTGTGCTGGGGAAGGTGACACACCAAGCCTCTACGCAGCAGACAGCTACACACACACACACATTGCACACCTGTGTTGTCCAGGTCCTTCCACTTTCTCTTATGTTGTGTCTTATCTGCTGTGACCACAATGCCTGTTCTGCTTTTTCCCGGGCATTGCATTAGGCAGTTGTCATCCCGAGACTAAACAATGATCACACTGTCAGTAAGCAGAATTTCAAATGGAAGCCTCAACAACTCAGGTTTCATACATTTTAAGTAGGGATGAGGGGGTAGCGTTTTTAGATATGAAAACACCTTGAGAATCAAACACAACTTGGATTCTAAAACATTATAAATCCCAAAAGAAAACTTTTAGACATGTGTACATTATCCTTATGCTTATGGGGCAAGCTTGATGTCCACAATATCTAGATTGGATTTTTTTTTTTATATTTGATATGTTTTAGACAGAAGAAAATAGAAGAGTATACTGTGCGCTGTAAAAGTAAAAACACATAACGACACATTTGCGCTTGCACAGTTACTTATCTAATGTATAATAAGTCCAGATAGAGTTACTGGAATTCTCTTCATTTGACCCATCCTTACTCTTAAACAGTGCACAGACAGGCAGCATCCTGCAGGGCCTTGTGCTAATCAATTTAAGAGAAATGGTGAGAAAATCTGACTTTAAAGATTGATTAAAATGTTCAGGTTATTTTAGCAAGCTGGATGCTGCCAGTGGCATGTTCATAATGTTTGTAAACACTAAACCAATGTCAGTTGAAAAACCCTGATAAATAGTATTGAGTATGCCACACACAAAACAGAAATAAAAATAAAATCTTAACAATTCTCAGTGTTTTGTTACTTGCTTATGTCTTGGTCCACTAAACATGTTGTCCAGTGTATCATTACGGGCCTCTTACTACTTTATTAAAACCTATTGTTGCCCAGTCTACACAATGTAATAGCAATGGGCCCCAAACTCTGTGATTAAAAGTGGCCTTGTTACTTGCACGCTGCAGGATAGTCCTCTATGCACCAAACTGTACCAGCCTCCCCCTGTGTGGTAGCCCCTATTTATTTACCAGATAAAAGAGAGGCTTTCATATCGTAAGAAAGAGGAAAATATCTGAAAAATAGCCACCTTTCATGTGCGGCGTTTTGTTCTTCAAGGTTAGAGGACAATTGTTATAGTGAATAAAGAGTGGGATGATTCTTTGAAATTTTTACTTTTTAAAAATGATGATGGTAAGTGTGCAAGTTATCCAGTTTAATTTGTTAGGGATTATTAAAAGTCCAAGTGCTTAAGATGTTTCAGAAATGTGAGCCACAGTAAACACTAAAATTTGTATATAGTTTATGAAATATTTTTTGTGCTTGTAGAAGGACTTTGGGGTGTAAAATATTAGTAATTGTTAATGTTTTGAGCATGTAGCTAGATATGATAATCATAAAGCAAGCCTCAACCATTTATCATTCTAAATTTCACTTCATGAGGCCCTTGGGGACAACATGGCCTAAGGGTGCTGCTTTATGGTCAGAAAAAAAAAAAAAAAACTGACAAATATAGTTTGGAATTTAACATGGTGCAAGTTTTGTTTACAATAGTATACAGTATCTTATTGACAATTAGCACTCACAGGGATGAGTGATCTTTTTACTGATAGGTAGAAAAATTTGCTAGACCTAACCCCTGAATCTTTCACCGGGGGTTTCTAGGAACTCAGTGGACATTCAATGTAGCTTGTAATCTCGATACATGGTCTGTGGTCAACAACAGCACAAACCGGGCACTGGCTCCTCTTCAGCTTTTCCAAACAAACGTCTTGAGTGCTTTTTGAACCTACAAATTTAACTGCGCAGCGTCTCTGTGCCTCTTTTCTTCCTTTTCACCAAAACATTTCAGGACTGAATGAAGGCTTGCTCATTCGTCGGCGAAGGTCAGCGAGAGGCTGCGGCTGCATTGGAGTTGTTTCAATGTGTATTTTTTACCTTATCGTTTTTTCTTGGAGAGTTCTTTCAGCCAGTGCAGCAAACAGCAAGCAGTGACTGCCCGTTTCTCTTTTTTATTAAACTTAATTGGGGTAAAAGGACCATTACACGCATGTAAAGTTGCAATGAAAACCATGGGTATTGTCCTACAAGTGTGGAGAGGTCATGGTGTAATTTTATTTTTTAATACAAAACAGTCCATAGTGTTTGTTGTAAACTAGGGGACATACAGTATATTTAAAGTTTTTTTTTTTTTTTCAGATTTGTATGCCTGCAAAGCCTGAAGCGACTGGCCTTCAACATTGTTCCTCCATGTCACAGCCATATCAAAAAACATAATTTCTTTTACTCAGGTATACAAAGGCATCCTTCCTCCTTCAAATGTAATAGAACCGTCATGGCCGCTTCCACGCTATGTATCGTCCGTTTAATGGTTGACAGTTCAAGGGTATAGCCCACACAAAAGCATTAAGTGTGCATATTGTATACATTCAAAGGGAACAAAGGGGGAGCCAGGCGTTTTTCTTGATCACAACTGAACCCCCTTTCGCCGGATTTACTTTTGTTATTTATTTGTGTATTTTTTTGAAGGGTGTACGTCGCAGCCACACTCAACTACAACTCCACTTTTTAGTCGTGCTCCGAGCGACTTTGTAGATTTAAGCAAACTTTAAATAAGCAACGAATCAATGCCACCTTTCAGAATGCAGAAAATTGGGGTAAGAAATGTGAGGTGTGTACTGTATAAGTCACATACAGTATGTGGTCATTAACAAAAGATAACACAGAAAGGAGAAAACTGCCTTGAAATAAATTGCATTGTGTGAAATATTTGAGGCTTAAAACCACAGAACAAATTATTCAATATTGTGGCTGTTTCAGAGGTTGGATTTACTCATTCTTGGATTCGATTGAGAGATGCTCAAGAATAAAACATCTCTGTAATATTTTATAGGTTTACCTTACTTTAAAATAGTCAAGTTTTTCTGAACTGATCATGCAGTCTTTTGCCTGGACTTTTTTGATAACTTATTACAGTGATATTAGATATTTACCAGATACTAAAATTAGCTTTTTAATTGTCTTCACTGCGACTCCAAACCATCAACTATGGGTGACTGTCTAATCAGGCAGATTAGGCACCCTAATTCATTGTACAATCCATTGTACTGTTTGCAAAATGAATGCATAAACTCTAGTTGTTTCAACCCA
>JAVQKG010280036.1:0-38839 GCA_036025885.1 Hypseleotris bucephala
AAATATCTAATAAAAATTCAATATCTAAGATTAAATGTCAGTTGAATAGGTGTACCTAATAAAGTGGCTAGTGAGTGTATTTGGAAAGTGACCTATTGACTGATAGGAAGTCAAATAGAAAGAAAAAGAAGCTCTAGTTTGTCTTTCAGATTAAACCCTGAGCAACAAGAAGTGACAAAGATGTCTTTGAGAGAATGAGGAACTGAAATGTTTACAGGGAAGGGGGCTGATAAGACACTGAAGTGTGCTTGTGTACGCTGTCACTTTTTGAGGCACAGATGAGGAGTGGTCATCTTTAAAACAAGTGCCATTACAGAGGCCAGTGAAAAATGGTTTTCCTATGTCTTCTTACAATTTCAATTCAATACAACAGTCAGATCAGCAATTTGTTTTGTCTTTCCACTTAAACACACTAGATGATTCCTCTCTCGCTGACTGTGAAAAGACGGGTTCACAATTTCTCTTTGGCCGCAAAATATTTCATGTATAAAGCAATTGAAGAACATAAACTCCAACCCAGGACAATTTGATTTATTTACATGGACTGTGGCAGTGGACTTCAAGGCACATGTTTTCTCAAGCCTATTATTCACAGCTCATAGGGGGAGATGGGACATTTTCTGTTTTCTACGGTCAGAAAACACCATGTTAAATTAACCCGATACACTAGCGCAGAATAAAAAGACGCTTGTCCCCATCCTAGTAATCAGAGCGGCGGCAGGAGCAGAGGCCACATGTCCCCGACTGTGCAGCGTTTTCAGGGCTAATCTTTTCATTTCATAGCCCATCTCTCCATATCAAACAAACACAAATGGCTCAATTTGCATGACAGGATTTGTAACACGGCAGAATCAGGTGTCAAAGCCGATTAAACATTACACCGGTGGCACACTATCATAATCAGCTGTCTAATGAGTGTGGCCCGTGGTGTGGAGGAGGCTCTGATAGCTTCTCCACGCTGCCCAGCGGGGGGTGACCCTCCAGGGGATTAAAGCGGCCGGCAGCCTGACAGACATGCCCACACACACATACACAGAGAGAGAGAAACTGTCCTATGGTTCAAATACTCAGCTATCTCTCCAGTGGATCCTCAACTCTGAATACTAATACAAAAGGCCATTAAAGAGATCCCAGGCCAAGACTGCATGGCGGAAAATTGAGGCATCAGCATCATTATTAAGATCATTAGGACACAACAAGAGGCAGACATCTGTGCCGTTCCAAAGCCCACCACACACGTGGATGTGCACACTAAAATATAGTATTTCTACAAACATACACAAACTGTAAATCTACTTAATTGTATACCTATTCACAATAAAACTCATAATATACATACAATACAATTTATTTAAAAGTAGTATTATTTAGATTTTTCAATTTAATAATTAAAATATTTATCTAAAAGTTTTTTTCACGATTTGGCCTGACCTGGCCTGCGTAGTGAGAACAAAGCTTGTTCAACAAGTCGCTGATTGAAACAGTTATAGCTGTTGGTGCTTTTTCATGACATTATATGAGCTGTTGATGTTGTCCACCTCTGCCCCTCCCTTCTGTCATTTTCACCACTTCCTAGTGTACAGTTGGCCCCTCCCACAATCCAGCCCTTATTGTCATGTGCTGAATATACACTGCTGCTAATTCTACAGTGCACTGTGTTGATGTGCAGCTTTAGTTTCAATTGCCACCATGCTACCACCCTCTGCATCAGCCCCCTCCCTCTTGCCCCGGCCCCCACCCTCTGCCCTGCTCCATTTGGGGTGACCCGCTGCTGTTCTGAAGGTTCCTCACACCCCAGAAGCTGTCAGCGGCCTCCTTCCTTCCCATGAGCGGAACACACAATAGAGAAAGGGCTCTGGCTGAGAGGTTCAGTAGCCATTAACCCCTACCAGCTGTTCCTGCCGAGGGTATTCTGTGCCACAATACATGCCCCCGAGGGGGCCCTCACGTCCACTAATCTAGCCATTGTTGGCTAGGAATGCTGACAGAAGAAAAGAAATTTTTCTTGTGTCCATGCAAGCGTGTGTATCCATGTGTGAGAGCCGAGAAACGTAGGGCTAATTTCTATAGTTGACTGTGAAGACGGGAGACCATGAAGAATACCCCATTTAGCTGCTTGACAAAATCCTTTTGGCAAAAAATGTAAAAACAGAGGCAATTGTTTTGAAGTGGACTTTTTTTACAATGTCTCTGAAATATAAACTTGAGAACATCCCCCATAAGCAAAAGTTAGCTTTATAAAATGTAAATTGTCTAATAATAACCAATTTTAATCCACAATCAAACAATCATTAGAAATCATAAACAACCCCAGGCCATTTCCAAATGGATTACATTTTTGGAAATGTATTCCATTTTGGTACTTTGCTCAGAATATATTAACAATTAGTCCATTTCAATTAACATGGAAATTAAAACAGCATTTTCCAGTCAATTTAACAAGGATGCAGCCATTAGGGACTTCGGATGCACTAAGCATGTAGCTGCTCCACTCTACATAACAGACAGAAATAACAAGGGGGAAGACTAAATGAAAGTTATTTAAGTATTTCTGTTTTCACATGCCCAATTTATTCATGTGGAATCACTGTCAAATCTTAACAATGATGTATATTTTCTAGTACTTACTGAGTAAAATTACATTTTTGTGTTTGCACCTTGAAAATGAGCTTCCAGCCCACAGTACATTTAGTTTAACTAAACAAAAAAATAAATATATGTTAATATTGGCTGCTGCTATAGTGGCCAGCCCGGCTGTCAGTGTCAACTTTAGCATGTAGGAAATAAACACACCTAAAGGAGGGGTGGGTGTCCCAAAGTGAGGTGCATCCAGAGAGGAAAGGTGTTTTTCTGGGTGTGCCCATCCCACAGTGTGTGCTGTATTGTGACAGCCGGCGGTTCTGCATCAGTCAATTATATGTCCCAACAGACTTTTGTGCTAATGAGCCGGTCCAGCCATCGGCAGACTTTCTCTGTCGTCCAGAAAAGATCACTTTCATTGCTTGCAGAACTAATTCAGAGCACAAAAGTGGGAGCTTCACCATTGCAGCCTCTTTTACTGCTCCTTTTGTGGAGGCTTTAGAAGTGCGCTGAAGAGAGGGCCTAGCGCTCAGGCCTCTTCATCTCCAGTCCATTGGCTGTCATTAACATACATATCCATATGAAAAGTGGGCTAAGGCCCTAACAGCTGTCCAGTAAAGAGCCAGTGATTCCCTGTCCCAAACGCTGACAGAAGCCTTTAGCCTTCCTAGCCAATAATAAACCAAACCATTTAAACAGTCTTTCAGAAAGACACAAACTGATTGGGTCATAATGCTACATTCACAGGATCTGCCGGCCCTCATTGGCTCGCCACAGTCTATTGCAGAATCACAAAAGTTAGGGACAAACTGAGGACACAATAATAAATCTGGAACAATGTCAATGCATTATTAAGGTTTAGAATCAAAAGTTTTAATTTTAAAAGAAAATTTTTTAGCTTCAGACCTATAAAGTTCAGAAGGCATACTCTTATTTTTTTTCTGTTTGTACTGCTTTGATTTTCAGCCCTAAATGCCTTCGTGACTTGGGGAGTGTGTGAATAAAGTGAGCAGCTCTTGTTTAAACTCTGCTGACCGTCGGGACAGAGGTTAAGTGACTTGCCCCAGTCACAAGAGGAGTCCTTTATTTAGAGCAGATTTTCAACTAAATCTTCATTTTTTCAGAACACAATCAGTTTATCTACTTTGCTTTGATCTAGAAAGCCCACAACATACAGAATCTGTGGTATGTTTAAAATAATGAAATAATCAAAGAGAAACTTGTACAGTGATCTTTTCTCTGTTTAACCAGAAAATATTTTTGCAGTTGGAATATTTATATATAAGAGTTAAACCATTGCAGCCAACCACATGCCTAACAATATAATGTGTAGATAGGCTATAGGCTATTCTGTTTGCCTTTAGATTAGTGAAATAATGTAGATACACGTTTTAATCTATCTTAACAATAACCACATTATTATTTTATTATTCCTGGTATTCCAGTTGCTGTTCTGCTCCTAACGAGTGTTCCAGAGGCAGCCCTCGCAGAAGTTTGGGGATGACGTTATCCTAAAGCCTGGTGGAGGGATTTTTTGGAGTGCTTTGTGCTTGAGGAGGCTCGTTCTGCAAAAGGAGGTAAAGGCGACGCCAGGATCCGGATCTAATGAATAAGAAAAGCCTTTGGTTAAAAGGGGACTGGTTTGTCTCTTCATGGGTCACTTTTTATTCAGCTTTAGAAAGACGAGGAGTCCTGATTGATAAATCCCCTCCCTTGCCCCCCTGGCGCCTGTGACCCCAGAGTCATCAAGCACAATGTGCTGCACCTTAAGTTTCTAAATCTGCAATTGAAAAATCGAAGGAACGAATTTGTGTCCATTGAGCCAGCTTTGACATGCTTTTGCTGGGATAATTATTCGGAGGCTGATGCCCAGTGGGTGAGCTGCAGGATTTATTCTGCTTGTGCCTCCTGCGCACCAGCAGCAGTCCACACAGCCTGTAATGGCACTTGTTGCAGGCCTTAAATCCAGCGGAAGTACTTTTCTCTCAGTTGAGCGGCCAACACCTCAGGCTCTCCGCTCCTGGCTTTATTTATCACGCTTCTGCTGTTTGTTGTCTCAGGAAAGTTCCAACAATTCATTAAAACTGGAATAAGGGGTGGGCACAGTGCAGAGCAGAAGACCTGGGGCAGGGGCTACAGGCGAGGGATTAGGATGACTTCTTGAACACATTTTCTCCCTTTTGCTGCAATTAAACAAAGTAGGCCTGTGATTAGTGCAGTGCAGGGAGCAGAGAAAAAGACACCCTTGAATCCCAATGGAGGGACCTGACTGAGCATTATTGCCTGACAATAGGCGAGTTTATTGCTGAAACCTGCTTAGCCTCCTGCACGGCAAACCATGGGAACTCCAGTCAGGTGGAAACTTCTTTTCCTTTTCTTCTGCTCGTTGCCTTGTTTTTGTGGCTCCCTCCCCCTCGCGCTCTGAGCAGGAAGCCCTGTAGGAGCTCACACAGTAGACTGCAGATCCACAGACTCCCCCCGGTAACTGAGATGTTTAGGATCAGCTCGAGTTTTTTGTGCATGGGCTCACACTTGTCTGGTGTTGTTCGAACACAGTTAATGATGAGCTTCCTCTGTTTTTTTTTCCACACCCCTTCCCTCGCTCTCCTGTCCTCCTCCTCTCTCGCTTGCTCGTATTTGAAGCTAAGCGGCTGTTTAAGTGGAGTGCCTCCTCCCTCTGGCACTTGGGAATGCTCTCAAGGGGCCCTTGCCTGGCACTGTGTGCATGACACATAATGAAAACAATTTTACGCTGCGGAGGGAAGTATGAGGCAATTACGGATGTGACAGCCACCTGCAGACTCACCCTCGACAGTCTACAGTCTCCCAACTCTGGCGACATCACCCGCGCCAAACCCGGTGTCACCGCAACACAGCGCTGCTTCATGAATATGTGATGGCTCCATGTTGTTGTGAATGGCCGGGGCAGGTGAGGGGGGGGCTGTAATAAGTTGCCCAGCTGGAGGTTGTGTTGTGGCCCTGTCGCCCTGTGGCAGTCCACAGAGGCAGCCCTCCACAAGCCGTGACCCAGGGACGGGCCTCCTGAGGGGAGCCAAAAGATGACGTGACAGGGGCGTGCAGAGCGCTCTCCCAAATCTCTTGTTGGCCAATTTTACACATGAAGCCAGGCCCAAAGGCTCAAGTGGCAGGCCTAACAGAGGCTTGATTTAATTTGATAACCTGCTTAGTCAATGTGAATTAAATGAGTATTTCACAAACTAATGATCTCCCGTCACTCTGACGCCCTGAAGAAAGACTGGTCTGTGAAACAATTTAATTTTACCTTTAGATGGGTCACTATAAAATGAAGAAGTTTGTAACAAAGAGCGGTGCAAGTTGAGCATCAATGGAAGTTTTGCAAGAAGCTCCACACAAAAAAATCTACGGCAAAGGCAAGTAAACTGAATAAGGAGCATTTAGTACTGTTTAAAAATGATATCTTAGCTCTGTGTTTAGTCATTTGAAGTTCTTCTTTGCTATGTTTTTTTCTATTATATTACTACTATTCATTAGTATTTGCATCTGGACAAAGTAATGCAGCTTTGAGTCTTGAGTTCGACCTCTATATCCCACAATGTTAGTTTCAAACCCCACTGCAGATTACTCAGTGTAGGGCCAAAGGGTGTGTGTATTTTATGGCTGCCGGTCTGGCCTCATGTGTCCTTAATGGCCCGGTTGAGCAACACAGACAGCGACATGATGAGTGGATCCACAGCAGCATCTGACACATTACAGAGGCAGATACAACCCACTGTGGCTCCACTACCACCGACGTCCTGCCTGCCACAAAGCACAAGGGTATAAACAAAGACGCGGCTGGAGATGCAAACACTGATCAGATGAAACACAGTCAGGCACACGGGTGAAAAATTGCTTGGTGAGAGCTGATATTATGCAATGGTATCTCCAACCATCAATCCAATAAGGCCACGAGGACTATATTCTCAGTAGAAGTGTAATATAATAGATGAGAATATCAAGGTGAAACAGGAATAAATAAGTGAAAACAGCATATCTAAGCATGAAAAATATCTCAAGAGACGCAGCGGACAGTAGACTCAGGAGATGAAAAGTAGTAAATTAATCTTCCGGCAATATTTCGGCGACGAGGAAAAGTGCAGCGGTCTTTATTTCTTGTAACAACTCAAGACAAATGACCACAGCCGATATAAGGGATAAGGGACATGCGAGAAAGACAATGGTTTTCAAGTCCTGATTTAATCAAGCCACAGCATGATTTACTTCTGAAAATAATCAAAGAGATTAATCAGGAATCAAGACATGCATGAGGAGGTGCAAGGGCAAACGTCTGATTTCACTGATGAAATATACATACAATAAAGGGCCTGTTTGGGCACCTGTAAGATTGAAACTATGACAGTATTTTTTATGGTTTCTGAGTGCTGAATGTGGCTTTAACTAGATTTATTATAGTAAAACATTAAGGGTGGGCGAAATAAAAGATCACCCTTTTTTTAAGCCAAGACAACTATTGTATGCCAATTTCAGTTGACTTAGTATTTTTGTCTTACACAGAATCTTCATATTTTTTTTAACTACAAATCCAATTTACTTCCAATCCAATGTTCATCTTAATAATTAATAAAAAATTACATCAAAGAACAGAGCATGATTCAAACGCGATTATCTTTCATCACCATATCGCACACCACTAGTAAAGAATATTAGGAATGCTCACAATTAAGTGTCCTTTATCCTTATATGTTTTAGATTCTGAAACATATAATAAAAGTGGTATTTAAAAAAATAATTTCCTCATAGATCAACACTAAATTTGTGAGAATGCTGTATTACAATGAGACCAAAGCTTTTTTTTTATTTGAAAATCTAAGCCAATCGCAGGAGTCTTCAATTTATTTTCTCTTTCCGACTCATCCTTTACAAAAATGACAGCGTTTTCTTATTGATTTTACACTCAGAGATCAATCAGCTTTGGCCTGACTCTAAATTTACACCCCCCTCCTCAACATACACATTCTCCATTTAACAACACTGGGTATACCAGCACCCCCCCACCTTTGACGGGAGAGAAGGAAGAGAGCGCTTCCCTAAATCTCTGAACTTACAAGAATGGATTGAGAAGACAAAGATGATAACAATACCTCGTTCAGACACTAATCTCATTGGCTCATTTTTGAGGAAAAACACAATAATAATGCAAATCAAACTGTCCAAATAATAACTAGGAAGCACTCTGAGAGCGCAGACCCCCGCCAAGACAGCTGTTAAAAAATCCTGGATCGAGACTGTGATTCAGATCACTCCCAAAATTCCAAATGGTTTATGTGTCATTCTTAATCTTCCCTGAAAATGTCATCCAAATCTGTTTAGTAGTTATTGTGTAAAGTCACTTACAGACAGACATTGTCTGTACATTTTATTAAATAGTATGTAAAAAATAGAAAATGGTTAAAACTGACCCTGTTCTAGGCACTTGAAAAAAAATGGCTGCATGGTCAAGTCACCAGAAGAAGAAATCCTACACAAATGTATCCTGATTGCAATACACCAAACAACACAGAGACAAGACTCAAAACTTCTGAAACACAAAATGTAACTTTTTGGCCACAACCATTGTGCTCATGAGCTCAGAAGTAATGGTTTTCTTCTGGTGACTTCAAGTGGCTCCTCATTGTGCATTCTGAAACAGCCACACCACTTTTTTCAGAGTCCTGTTTTTTAGCTGAAGTTATTTGTGTGTTTATCTTTGTATCCTGGAGAATTTTCCTGTGAGATGTGGCTGAGATTACCATGTAGTCCACTTCTGTATTAGAGTTTGAACACTGCTGATTTGCATCCTCAATTCCTTAAATCTCTTTTTATATACTTTTCCTGTTTTATACGGTTCGATTATCTTTTCCCGCAGATCCTTTGATGATTTTTTTGTTTTCCCCATGACTCAGAAACCAGAAGCATCAGTGCAGCACTGGATGAAATATTACACGCAAACAGATCACATATAAGCATCCATTTTGTGTCAACTTGTATGCATGTTATCAGGCCAAAATCACTAGGGTATATGTACACTTTTGATGAGCGTAATTTGGATAGTCATTATGTTTTAAAAAGAGTTAACACTGTTATTTGGGAAATAAAAATAAATGGCCTCACCCAACCACTAACTGACGTTCATATTCTCTGAAAAATGCCCCAAAAATAATCAATTCTGCCAGGGTATGTACTTTTGGTCCAACTGTTAATTGAAATAAAAATGTTCACTTTGACCCTGTACCTAATAAAGTGTTCTTCTGCTGCTATAGTGCTTTAAGTCTATTTGTGGACTCCCTGCGGATGTATTTTTTAGAGCTGGAGACAGGGCCAAAGTGCGGTGCTTGCTGTGATCATGGAGGAAAGGCCTGGCCGAATCTGCCCTCGGCCTGGCACCGTGTGGACACCAGCTGGACTGAGATGGCCGAGCTGTCACCTGGCACCGGACACAGCCAACAGTCATTACCTTACACTGCGGCCCGTGGGTTAATCCAGGGTTAATTCTATTGGCCCGTGTGGCAAAGGGGGCACACTGACAGGACAGGTTTAACAAAGAAGAGTGGCTGTACTTGTAGGGGTGGGCGATATGGTAAAAATTAATATCAAAATTGTATTAAGATTTTATCACGTATTTTAGTGTATTTTTGTTATATGTAACAGAAGAGTCCTGCTATCATTGTCTTCATAAAAGCTTTAACTACAAATTCAAAGTACATCTAATCCAGTGTTAATCATAACACGTAATACTATTTACAGTATTTTGCTTTTTGTTATTAAAACTGGCATGGTTACAGTAAAAATGACGCTGAAGAGAAGAGCATAAATCAATGCAGTGTGTCATGAGTGAACAATTTTCCCAGATTAGTATACATTTGTCATAACTTCATATCACAATTTTATTATCTTCACTGACAAATTCATTTCTCAACAACTGAAAAAGATCTAGTTATTTTTGTCTTATTAAAAAAATCATGTTTTGCCAATGTCCTCATATAACCTTGTTACAGTCAAAACCTCAAACACATTTTCAAGGGTGAGATCCAATTAGACATGCCTTTTTTGTTGTTTTGCATGTTTTCAAAGGTTTCATATTTCTAAAGACCATAAAAATAAACTCAAAAAGACAAACTATAAAACATTACACAATACATGGTTTTTACCTCATGTCTACTATATTTTTATACCTTTTTCCTACATATAGCTCATAGAAGCCCTACATAAACCAACAGCTTAATTGTAGCCCAGCTTTAACCAGTTTAATAGCTTAACAAAATGAACATAGACAAAATAGCAATGTGAGGGCTTCATTCAAACAAAGCAGTACTAAAGCTGGTTATTGGCAGCTTGACAAAATATTTCTGTATCTCTTATATATACTATTATCAGCCTATTACTGTCGCAGGCAGATGGAGCACAGATAGAAGTCTTTTTAGCTGTGTTTCCTACAACATAATATCAAACAAATGGCACTTTATTCTCTGAAATCAAAAGTTCATTTACAAAAGACTAGCTGTTGCAATCACAGCCTTAATGTAGTAGTGAGCAGAAAAAAGGGTAATTGGTTTGGTAAAGATCGTTTTCCATCGCAACATAAAGCACTACACAATAGAAAAGGTCGCCAATTAAGCAATCATGAATACCAAGTACCATAGCTGATGAAAATAGGCCAGTGGTTTAAATAGATTTGCAAGCAATTTACCTTTTCACAATGTTGGCAATCTGATGCAATTTGCTTGCAATTTTGTCCGCTTTCAGTGGCACTCCGCGCTGACACTACGCGGTGCAAATGGCAAAGAGGAGCACATAGAAAATGTAAAACTATCTTGGCCACATCAAGGTATCAGAATGGCGCTTCATCAGGAAAATTACAACAATTAGCATAAGTGCTCCAAAATCAACACTTTAAATGTCAGCAGCAAAGGTTGGGCCACAGACGAGGCCGGGTGCACAGTGTCCTCCAGGATGGACTTAACCGAGGAACATGAAGCAATCAGCCATCATCTCCAACCAGTGATGGCCCCACAATTGCTGTGACATTCTCCCAGGCCTGTCATTCTCGTTCACAGACTGTTTTTCCTCGCCGACAATTTGCTCACGCTAGAATTGCCTTGTGTTTATTTTACAGACCAATCTTTCCTCTTCTTCAACTTGATTTTTGCACAGAGAAAAAGTATTGTGATTTTCTTTTAACGTGTCTTAGAAATAAATACTTAATGCATATTTATATTGTAGATCATGTGAATTAATTATATTTGCCATATAACAGACAAGCCAACCTAATGAATAACAAATTCTGCATTTTATGTAGAAATGTCACACCACTTGTTATTTGCATGTATTTTTACAAGTTTTCTTCTGATATGGTAACATACTCTATCACTGAGATTTTCACAGTAAAGTATCTGGTGAGCTGTGTGCAAGACTAGCAGTACTTCCTTTTTGTTTGGTAACTATCAAAATAAAAGCTTCAAGTTCAAATATCTGGATTATTATGTCCCTATAGACATAGAGACATTTAAATACAGTCACAAGGGATCACAAGCCTGTGTAGTCATTGTGCCAATCCCAAACCTGGATAAATAAAGAGGGTTGCATAAGGAAGGGCATCCATCTTAAAAATGAAGCCCAATGGTTTGTCAAATCATGGTGACCTGTAGCAAAAGTCTGAAAGGAAGAATATGTATTTGATTGGTAGGCCTCTCTAACTGTATCTACTGAATGTTTTACAATTGTAACTTGCATGGTAGATATATATGAGTTATAGACTACCTACATGCATTGTTATATGGTTGACTCAAGTCACTTAGCACATAGTCGAGATGAAATGTTCAAGTGTCTGACTAAGAACGTGTCAAAACACAAGAGCCACTAATTCCCTCCTAAACGTGACACAAGTATTTGTCAGCTTTCAAAACTAAACAACCTTAACTGTCTTATTTAAGGTGGTATGGCAGGACATCTCTCAGTTGTGGTAAAGTTTACACAGTGCGTATTGGGCGTTATCTTTGTGTCTCATCTTCCGCCTTAAGGCAACACTCCTAAGTTGAATGCTGGCAGCTCCTCCTCTCGTCTCACTGGCTCTTGAGGTGAACTCGTCAGAGACCGCCAAAGGGGACAGATGTGTATGTTGTCTGTGTTTTTATAAATGGAAAAAGGAAGATTCACTGTGGATGACAACCACAATGATGAATAGGAAATGAGCTTATGGTTTAGATTTATAGGCTGAGGCAGAGCTGACGAGGCCTAAGTTTGTTTTGTGCGTTCTTTCTATTAGTTCCAAGTAAGGTTTTGATTACTTATTTTGATCACTAATGTAAAGTAAAGTTAAATATGTAGTTATTTTTATTATAGTGAAGTTGTGGGGTGTTAAACTCTTTTCTAACATTAAATTGACTAAAAAAGAGCAATACTTAATTTTAGTAATATATAATAAATACAAATTTTGAAAGACCATAATATCAATTATGTGAGCTATGCTTCATTAGTGGATCCCTGTCTCTTGGTTCATTTGTCTCTATTGATTTTAGCTTATATCATTGCTTTAAAGCTACATTTTGTCAATATGCAGCCACTGTGTGTCTGCTCCTGGCTGTGGAGTATTTAATATTCATTTTTGAAAGTACAGATTTTCTTTCAGCTCAGGGTGAAAAAAGTAAGAGGAGAAAAAGCAAGGCCCACTGCACACTGCACAAAAATGAGTGCATTGTACAAAAAAAAAGTCTGTTATTTGCAATTAGTCACCTACTTAAAACATTCTCCTTTCAAATCTTGTATTATGTAATGGTTTTATTTATAATTAGCCTGTTCACAGAATTACCAGAAACTTTTAGAATGTTTTATAAGTGAATAAAGAATATATATTAAAAAACACATGTGACTCAACTACTCCACCAAAAAAATGGAACAGAATTTATTAGTAGCTATTAATTCTTCAGTGTGTTAGATTTCCTCTTTGAATTTCAACTATGGGGTTTTACAGTGCTGAAAAAAGTTGCTGTTGTTGTAGTGATGTAGGGGCCTGACTCGGGAGCGGCCCCCAGTGTCGGGCCAGGCCTGTGATGATGGGGCCGCACAGATGGGCTCTAGGCTGGCTCTCCTTTGTGTGTAGCCTGCCCTCTAATTACAGCTGATGATTGTGTGTGCGTCTGTGTGTTGGTGTGTGTGTAAGAGGGGGTATTAGAGGAGGGAGGGGGGGGGCATGAGCAGGTGACAGGACGAGAAGAGGAACCTGTGGCAGATCCTAGGCACCATCAGGCACAACGTAGCCCCGGCCTGACAGCTAATTAGAAACGACACGGATTTCTCCCAATGTAACAGATGTTGCCTAATCAGTCCAGCTCGAAGAGAATTCTGCGCCAGCAACATTTCATGCACAATTTAACCATCTAAAAGGGGATGAAATACTTAATGCATTGTAAGGCCGCCACAGCTGTTTCTCTCGTCGGGAAATTTCTCAGTCAAAAATATTCATGTTTTTTATGTAACTCTAACCGAGTGTTTATAATGCCATAATCGCTGAGAAAAATTGCTGTCGTGCATCTGCCAAAAGATTTCAGCTCTATTGGTTTTTGGTGATGGAGCAGGAGACCAAATGCAGATTGGACTTTTAAAGACTTGGATGGGTTGAAGGATAATCAATAAATCACACATCAAAATACATTCTCGCTGCTGTTTTAATAGACAACCAAATGTATGCATCTAGAAATGAATGTTACTTTTAAAATAAAATAGAATAATCTTTTACAGTGGACTAATTTAAAACAGCCATCTCTTGTAATCATTCTACATATCACACATAGATAATTAAAACTGAAAGGTTGACATTTGTGTGATTTTGAAGGCAATAATGTCTTCTTTTTGTCACACTATCAGATAACTGTAAATTTGTGTCTTGTCGGGCCCTTTCACATTGTCTATCTAGATCTTTTTCTTCCTATCTGCCTCAGTATTGGCACGTATCTCAACTCGGCATTTTTATCTGATGCACTAGATGATGGGTAATCTAGCTGAAAGTTCCAACAATTGCACACACACAAAAAAAAGCAGCCGCGTTGATGAAATCTGAGCAGTTATCACACTAACTATTACCTGTCAAGCTCTCGCCTTCAATTTAAGGGTGCATCAATTTTCTGAAGAGGAAATCAAGGGCGAGGAAGAAAAGCAGTGCAGATAAACAGTGACAAAGGCCCCTTTTCTGCTGCTTTTATTTATGATGGGATGTTGCCGTGTGGGGCCTGGGCCAAGGGCTTTATCAGAACGGCTGATACATCTCTGATAGCTCGGGAGTCTTCACCTTTGATGAAGTGCTGCACACAAGATTTCAAACTCAAATGACTTTCCCTGGAAAACCTGCGGAGATAGGGGAGTCCCTAAACGGCCACACGCGGGTCGAGACAGTGACAGACAGAGCAAACAAATGTGTGTGTGTGTGTGCATATGTGTGTGTGTGTAGGGAGAAATGTGTAAGGGTTGTTTGTTCACAGGAGGCTGTCTAGATCCCAGGGAAAATAAATAATGCCAGAGGTAGTGATGTTTATATGGCAGCGAACAGGTCACTGGGGAGTAGAGCACTGTTACATGTTTCTATTTAGCACATAAAGCATTCAAATAATTTCTGTTTCTGTGATTATTTACATGTAGAAAAAATAACAAATAAATACAAACAAATAAAACAGTCTGCCATACGTAAAAGTTGACTGTATAAACAGATCTTACACTCTTGTGGTGCATTAAGAATACTATTTTTTACAGTGCTTATTTTTAAGATTAACACATTCATATAAAAACAGTTGACTGTAGTTGCTTATACTGTTGCTAATACTATACCATATACACAATTTTTCTAATCCATATAAAAAACTAGAAAGCACTTCCGCCAAGCCAGCTCATTTTCACAGATCACTCCCAATATTTACTTAACAGGTCTTTCTGTAATTTCTGACCTTTCCTGAAAATTTCATCCAAATGTTAATTTGAGTAAGGATTCTAACATATGTGATTCTTTTAAATAAAATCACGGATCTAGATCGTGATCTGGATCTCTCCTAGTCTAATCAATTGTTCATTCCTGACCTTCCATGAAAATTTCATCCAAATAGTAGTATTAGTTTTTGCATAACTTTGCTAACAGACACGCACACACACAAACACAACCAAAAACATAATCACCAAGACCCAAAACATCGCAACCTTTTGACTCTCACCCCACTATACAATTGATACTATACCAGAGGCCATACTAAACTGAAGAAAGTATATAAAGTAATCTAGAGTCCCACTGAAGAAAGGACAGTGTAATTACCTAAATGAAGACAGTGAATTGCTCTGGCCCATCACAGCTACCTATACTTTGTCACCACTTTATGGTAGTAGGTGGGAAGGGAGTAGGTGGGTGTCTAAGCCAACTGTCCTAATGTTGTGATAGCTCTGTGTGTGCGCACATGTGTCAGCACATGTTATGGTCTGCTTAAAGACGCTAAGGGCTCCCATGCTGACAGTTAACCCTGTAGACATGGAGGAACCATAATTAGATTCATCTACTGTTATTGACAATTGCAACAAGGCTCCGGTCAGATCAATACACACACTCACCATATTGTTCCAAAAACCAATAACAGGGAATATACGTCTTCACTGCATTAGTTACAGTCAAATAATTAAATGTGCCCATTTAGTAGATAGAGAGAGTCCTTACTGTCAGAGTCCATTTGAGCTAATACTGTATCTTTGCTTCACAGGAAAAAGATGTCTGATCTCTATTAGGGGTGGGTGATATGGTAAAAATATAATATCAGAATTCTATTAACATCACAATCACAATTTCACACCATCTTAGTTAACATATTTTTTGTCTCACAGATTAGAAAACTAATACTTCATAAAATGTACAAAACAAACTACAAATTCAATTCAATACACATACAATCCAATGATCACCATCTTACTTAATACTATTTCCTTTATAATTAATATAAATACTGGCTTTGTTTCAGCATAAATGAATGAGCTGTCTTCCAATTCAACCTTCTTTCCAGATTTGTAGATAGTCATAACTTCATATCACCGCCTTGATTTTTAGTCATATCACCCACCCATTATCTATATGCAACTCAGTAATATAAGAAAATGTAAATGAATGATACTATTGTATTTTCATTCATTAATCATTCATTAGTGGACACAGGTGGCTAGAGCTTGTGACCCCATCAACTATGGGCCTTGCATTGGCTACAGCCTGAACAATGGCCAATTTGTAATAATATTGTACATTACTGAACAAAATGTATGTTGATTCTGGCTGACTTAAAATTGCTGTGGAGGACATATTCATTTTAGCATGATTGCCCACATACTCACCTAAAAGCGTTGTACTCAATTCACTATTGACCAGACTAAACACTGCTATTCCCTTCCCATTGATATTTGACCTTTTGGCAATTTTCACAATCACCAATTGCTTTTTGTTTGCCATAACTGCCACACTTACAGCTACCATCTCCGAGGCTTCAACAATGCAGTTAAAATTAGCTTGACTTAACATGTGTGAAATACGTCAATACATGTTTTGTGTGGCTAAAGGAAGAATGTAAGCTAATGTGAGTGCGTCAAGATGATAGGCATGTGATAATAGGCAGCAATTAGAAAAGCACTAAGCCATGAGGAAAGCTGTTAATACTAAGATGTTACTAGAGGTTCTAAGTGAATATTTGTGTTAAACTAATGAGGGAGTGCATTATGTCATAAAAAGTGCCAAGTGGACTTTTTAATTTGTTCAGCTAATAGACTCACTTTGAGACAAATAATAAGAGTTACAAGAACAGTATGGTACAAATGTTTTAAATATGTGTATGAAATGCAGTAAAGCAGGTTAGCAATGATTAATTTGTGTTTATTCGTGTCACAAAATTAAAAGTGAACAAGGATTTATTTTTTTGTTGTGATTCCAAAAAAAAAAAACATCTCACCATTGCTTTTTTTAACTGTACAAGGTTCAGCCCAACAAACGTAATTCCAGCGTCACTGAAACGAGTCTGTCTGGGACTAGTGACTAGTGAGACAGTGGTGGGAATGACCGGCCTGTCCTTCACAAAATGTCTTGAAGGAGGTGTGATCACTTAACTGAATGTTCCTCCTTATTAATGCTCACTTTGTATTTTATAAAGTGATACACATAAACAGCATGTCTTCAAGTCACCCTAAAACATTTGCTTGGCACTATATATTTATCAACAGGAAGGAATATAGTAAAAATATTAGGTTAGTTGGGACATGGGTTAGTAAACCTGGTGTAGTGACCAGGCTTGATGCTTGATTGGTGCTTTGCAACATGTGACAGGTGATTACTCACACTAAGTGTTTCTTGAGAGCAGAAAGGCGCTCATATTTGATAAATGATTCACGTGTATTTGGTGTGTCCTCTAACCTCTTGGGCCGGCTAATGTCTTGTGGGGTCACAGGCAGATCCCGTGACAGACTGGAGAGACTGTGGAGCCAGTGCAGCAGCAGTCACAGTTAATGGGATTATCCCAGCAGCAGTAGTGGGTCCTCTCTCAGCTCCTGGTCCCACTGTGGCCATCAGAAGGCTCTGCATCCTTAACGCATCATGAAGAGTGCTGCTGATACCCCGCTGAGGGTCCCTGTGCTCCCTAACCTCTTACACTGTGGGGCTCTAACTCACATGACCTCTGCCTCTTTATAGAGATACCCCCAGAGGAGAGCTAAACCAGCGCCCACCAGGTTACTATGAGACGCCATTAACCTAAACATCCAGACTGCGCCGCGTACATTTAAAAATCACTTGTGACGGCAATCACAGCAGTGTCAACACCTTGTACGCTGACCCCGGCCCACGGCAGTCCATACGCTTAGCTTTTAATGTGAAGGGTCAAATCTCTAATGGATCTGTACTGGTGTGGCGAAGATACATGTAGCACACAATAAAAAAAGAAATGCAAATTTTTATGCTACTTTGATACTCCAAAAAACACGGGAGCCCGGCACACATTCCTTTCTATCCACACTTCCAACACGATTACTTAGAAATGGAGCGGAAAATGGAAGCGATTTATTAACGAGACATTAGAGGCACTTTTAATAACCTTCCCATCCTGCCCAGCGGGAGGCAGCGGATTACACCACACAGGTTTCGGTGACACCAGAAAGGAAGTCCCCCGCCGGGTGTGTGAAGAGCGGAGCGGGGACACAATACCCGGCCCGCGGTTCTCACATCCAGCTCTGGGCCCTCACCCCGGGGGGAAGGACAATGGGTTAAAAAGGCATGAATGTCCTGCCTATCCAGGATATAATGTAGGTGGCTGCCACTGGCTCTGAATGGGCTGACAGAGCAGCAGAGGGAGAGGCACAAAAAGCCCGTAATAAAAGAGATTCCTCGGGTCAGTAAAGCATTGCATTCACACTCTGGCCTCCACAGCTCACAGCTTCAACTCACACATTCACCTTTAGTCTAAAATGCAACATCTCGCTGCCTATAGGATATGGATGAATGGTGAATACATGTGTGAATGGAAGTGTTGTTTATGAGAAACGCTAGGCTAGAAATCACATTAGGCCAAAGTCTTTTATTTAAAAACATTAATTAATACACACAGAAATAGCCACAGATGAGGATGGGCAAGTAACTGATACCAAATACTGTTTTCATTTCAATAAAATCAATATTTGTATGATACCCAGCGATACAAAAATCGTTGATGTGGGACTAAAAGTTAATAATACCTCTTTGTTTATTTGAATTTATTTAGTTTGTTTATTAGTTTGCTATGACAACATGATAGAACATCTTGACCATAACTATAATGTATTCTTCAACTTTACAACATAAACTCAAAAGCACCTGCACACACTGAAACTGAAAACTCCAAACTTACTTAAGACAAAAAATCAAGACCATATTGCCAGCCATCATTTTGAAAAATAACACAATATATATTTAGGGTAATATAGCCACAGACATACAGTATATGTTTAGCAGCAGCGCTATTATCAAACCCTAAAGATATCTGAAGGTAAATCTGAAGTAGAGCAGGTTAAGTGCACTTATAGTAACAAGAGATCCGGTTGAAAAGGTAGGGTGTCGCTCCCACTTAAGGACGTATTAGAAGAATTCCACAGTATCCGATGACATATGTTCGTGCAAAAGTGTGAGAAATCAGCTGCTTGATTATTTCCTTTGAGACGTCTGTGCGCTCCTAATTTGTCTATGCTAAATTTAACAACAAGAATGCCAGGCTGTATCAATCATGGGATTAAAATTTTACAGGGCAAAGAAGCTATATACATACGTGTCTTGTCCTTCTACATCCCAGTGTGAATGATGATTAAAACCATTGTACAATTCACAGGCCACAGGACAATCAGATAATGGCAAGAGACAAGAGATGATGTAGCCACACACACAAATGGATGCCTTCACTGCACCCTTAATCTAATTAAACTAAATAAACTTATAACTGATCTCAGCGGTGACAAAACACTGCTGAGGAAGCCAATTTGTTTCCTTGTTGTGGTTCCAGATACAGATAATACTGTTTTATTACACAAAGGTCACCTGGGAAATTAACTTCGGGCCCAGCAAATAAAAGACAGGCCTGGCACTCAGAATAACAAGTACATACTGATTACATTCAATCAGGACAGTCCCTCTTGGATACCACACTGACCTTTCTGCTTCCTTGTCAGAAAATAAGAAAAGTAAACGCGGGATAGGCCACTTACAAGGGACAATTTCTATGGTGTATTGGGGAAACAATCTAGCCGGGCAGACACTACAAGGAAAATAGTTCAAGTTATTTGTTTGAAAGAATTTGTGAGAGTGGATTGCAAAAATGTCACTGGATTGATTGAAAATAAGTTTGTTGTCACTATGTCTTTTTAAGGGATATTTAACTTTAAGCTTGTTGAATTCATTTTGTTCACTATTAGAATTATAACTATAAGACAAAAAGTTATTGAAAATGTATATTTTTGCTTTCAATCAGCTAAAGATTTTCTAATTATGTGCATTTATTTTTAAGGCACCCTTTTTCCCCTACTATCATCCAGTTAAAACAATGGAAAGGAGTTGGTGGGGTTTCTTTATGTCTACATAGTTAAAACCAAGCATTTTACTCTTGTGTCTCTTGATCTGTGACTTAGATAAAGTATATAGAAGCATAATAAAGAATTATTCAATCTTGCGGCAATAAAACAACTCCAGATCTGCTTTTGATATAGAAAACAAAATGTCAACATTACATAGAAAGCTCAAAAAGTCAAATTAGCATAATAGGGTCCCTTTAATGTATCTGAAGATTGACTGGCTTCATCTTCCACATTATTTGTTGCAGTAGCTTTTGCAAACAACACGCGGGATGTGTTTTTATTGTACACTTTCATTTCATTTTGTGCCTCCTTTTGCCGGTGCAGTTAGTCATTGTCTCCCCTCTTCCTCCATGATTGATGTTTACAGGTCATAGCAATACTCTTAACTCATTAGTTAGAAAGGGAAAGATGGGAGAGAGAGTCGGAGTGAGATATTGCCCAGGAACAAGAAGGAACTATTTCAACGGCTCGACAGAGAAACCTAGCGTCAGTGTGATAATAGCCCCTGAACTATTGCACGTTTCAATCAATGGAGACACAAGTAAATAAAAAACTAGAGGGGAAGATTCAGCGGCATCGATCCCCCAGCCTCAACACAGACCCTGCTAACAATCTTTGGTCTGGGCCAGTAATGCTCCCAGTCATCTGCAAAATCAATGGAAACTCATCCTTTCAATAGCATCCAATTATTAGCACAAAGTAAAGGCAGCCTTCCACAATAAATCAGAAAACTTCATTGGGAAGAGACGCGGACAAGATAAATGCTAATTGGAAAGGTTGTAATGTGCAGATCTAAATACAATGTTATTTAGGACGCAGTTTCTCTGGTGGAGGGTCAGAGTGCAAGACTGATTATTCAATATAAGGTGATTGAACATGTTTTTCTGATAACCAATAAATAATTAACAATTTAATTGAATTGTCAGAATTTACTATATCTTCTGAGCAACATTTCAGTAAAAAGTCAAGACAACTTTGTAAGAATGCAAGACATAACTGGTTGGATATTTAACAAGAATAAATAGAAAGAAATGAAGGGACTATGTTATACGCAGTAACTCAATGTTTGTTTGTTTTTTTAATATTGATGTAGCAAATTATACTTTAAAAATTGACTGATAAACTACAAGTAAACTGGCACCAGATTCCATGTAAACTACAAAAATGTCTCAACTCAACACTACAGCATGAATCTACTTTGTGTATTCTGCACTATGCGAGGGGAGGGAAGGCCCGACATTCCCCTCTGCTGGCCCCAGAGTAATAACCATTAATTTCCCATCATATTTAGTGTTAATTAAAAAAAGCTACATGTTTAATTGCCATTAAATGTAATGATGTTAGATCTCATGTTCATATGTGGAGCCCCTCCCTTCGTCGACTCTCTGGATTTAATCAGATCCAGGAGAAAGTCTTGTCTCTAATTATTTGCTCCGCTTCCTCGTTTAATCTTACTAAACAGACGCTGGTGTGTGCAGCTGCCTCAACTTGTAATATTTCTTTGGTGAGTGTTGATGATGGAATACTGCCATTAAGGGCGGTGCCAATATCATTTGCATGCATGTACTTTGTTAATTGAGAAGTGCACAGCTACATGTGAAAATTCAATATATGCAACATTATTTTAGAATAACTGTGTTTGTTACGTTATGTTGATGTTTTCTGTCAATATAATTTATATTCATGTACTTTGTTGATAGAGAACTGCACTACTATACTATGAAAGCCAATGATTTGTAAAATGATAAACTGACACACTGCTATCTTTAAATGTGCTGTCTGTAAGTTTGCAAAGATAAGAAAAAGTTAAAAATTTACAAAGGGGCAGGGACTAAAGTAAAACTTGATGCTTGTGGTCAAAGAGGTATCCCACAGACCATGGGGAGGAATTAAAGTAAAATAATAATTACAATATATTACCTACTTTACATCGTAGAACAAGGTAAGATAAAAAAAAAAATCTAACATTTTTTCGTTTTTTATTAAACTTATCTTTAACTAAATGTTTGTCAACTGAAAAATTCACAGCAATGTTCTTGTGAAAATAAAAGAACACTCCTTTTTGTATTTGTTGCTATATGATGTTAAAATGTCTTAATTTTGTCTTTTGATCCTAAGCAATTAGGACCATACCTATAACTATAAACATGTTACAATTTCTACCTGTCTACAAAAATGCTTTCCTCTCCCTAAACATTTTCATTGACTGTGAGAGTTTGAAGCAGGTGTTGTGCAGGAGGAGTGGACTAAGTGGGACAGTTCCTCGTCGGTGTGGGAGGATCATGAGTATTACTGTGCTAATTTATGAGCCTTCTCCAAATGTCATAAATCTGCAGTGTTCAACAGCTTATCAACACCACTGCTGTTAGGATGTTAGGAGGCTCTGTGGTTACTGCACACGCAAAATCAATCAGCTCCTCTTCAAATGAAAATACTGGGATGATGTCACTACTCACCGAAAGGCATTTATTAAGTTTTTAGATCAACCTAAATGTCAGATGTTTTCAATGTTTTCTTGGGCTTATAATCTGACAACTTTATAAAAGTACTGCAGTCTTTTCTATTAGTTGATATTAGTTCAGTTAAAATAATTAACAAAAAGTTAAAGTTACAGCAGAGGTGAGAAGTAGGAGTTACATGTTACCTAGTAGGTATTGCTTTGTGAAAAAGTGCCGTCTTGTTTTACTTGTGTCCTTTTTTGTTTTTATTATTATTCTATGTTTTGTATACCACGAATTAAATGTGATGTTATATTCACTTATATCTCCCATCACTATATAATCTATATACATGTTAATTGAATTAGATTAAACAAACTATATAAACTACACTGTCAGGCCAATGTCATGCTCCTTCACTGATCCCACGTGAAGAGCATGGCTTTCTTTCAGCACATTGTCAAGTGAAGTGGCGATTCGAACACACACTTGCGCGCAGTACTGAGGGGAAGAAAATCTGATTAAACAATTAGTGTCAATTAGCCCCGACCAAATCATTCCACAAACAATTGGTCTCTAGTGCCCGGCTTAATTATGGACGACTTTCAGCTCCTTATCGTGCGCCATGTTGCCTGTGATTCATGTCCGACTCACGCCTGTCCCTCAAGCACCATCAATTATCCACCAGTAAACAAATCCGCCAGGCAAAAAATAGCACCAGGTCCCTGGTCTGATTAGCATAGCTCTGTGTATGCTCGTCAGCTGCATGCACTGATGACAGGGACTGTGATGAGATGGTACAATGACAAAAGGAGGGATGCTGATCAATACTCAAACAACAGGTCTCGTTAGGATTTCATTTGTCCAGATTTTTAAATACATTTTTGATTCGACCCCAAGCCGCAGACAAAGTTTCAAAAGGGCCAGCACAATTTTTTGCTTGTGGTTTGAAATCAATGGTGAAATCATGCACCGACTAAAACGCAAGTCAATGTGGGGAAAAATTCTTATAACAATGTCTGTCTGAATAGGTTGACAATGAAAACAAAAACGAGATAACAGCGTGATGTTACAAGTACAACCATGTCCCAGAATGTGAGGTTACAGTGTACAGCACAGACAGGCGTGCAGAGGGGAGCGACAGCAGGTGCGATGACATGTTAAATTACCCTGGTGATGTATAGCTTAATGAACCCCTTGTGTTGATCACGCTCCACATTAATCAACAGCCATGAACAGATTCCCTTATTTTCTCAATGCTGCCTTGATAAACTGCAATTTCATTTAACCTTGGACAGCAACTTTAATAGCTTCCACAGGACAACTGTCAATACTTCCCTGGGTATACAGTGATTAAATTGCAAGGCGAGAAGTGTGTCCCAGCTTCCTCCTCAGGCTCATCCACATCCCTCCTGCCTTCACCCCTCCCCCCTCAAACCCTATACTTCAAATCACTATTTGTACTTTCACACAAGGTCCACTCTAAACCAACAAAGTCAAACACACTTTTAGACTGTGTTGGGAAATAATAATAATAATAATGCATGTTTTATCTACTGCTTTTCTGGACACTCAAAGACACTTTACAGTTGCCTTATTAATTCACTCCACAGTCACAGGTCACAGGTACTTGTGCAGCCACAGCTGCTCCGGAGGTGTGGCTGCCATTCTGTGCCTATGGCCTCTCCAACCACCACCAAACACCAATCACAAAAACACAGTAGCCTTGTGCATATAGCTGCAATATTGACAATATGCTGTATGTTTTTAAACCTACAGTATACTGATGACGGCTACACATTTTCACATTCTAGTCCACTAGTGTAAATTTTCCATTGATCTGTAGTGTATATATTAATAATTTTAAGTATCCACTTCAAATTCAGCTCTTTCTTTAAATGAAGACTAAAGCATATGATTTTATTAATAATTTGTGCTGTGTAATTCAGCTGCCTCAAAGGGTAAAACTGACAATCTCCTGAATTAATTTGCCATGTTCAAAATTTGGTAGTTAGACAAACGCTAGATGGACAGGACAAAACAGGCGGGTGACAGGCAGTGACCTGAACCCTGTCATAATGATTTTCTGTGATATCATCCACCCTTGTCAATTTAGCATAAATTATCAGTCATGAAAGGCCTGCTGCTGATTAAAACCAATTGTCTGGGTATAGAAGGACAAGGCAACCTCTTTATTATATGATAAACTAAGTTAATGGAAAAAGACAATCTCCCCGCTGGGAAATCGGACTGACTCTTATTTAAAGCGTTGTTTCTTTTGGTACATTGTACTTTTTAGCTACACTTCAATAAAACTTAGTTTAAACTATTGAAACTCTGTCAGTCAGAAAACAAAAGTTTCCTCCTGTGTCGCTATCTGACAAAAATAGAAAAAACACATATTTGTGCTGCTTGCAAATGTAATCAGCACCAATCAGTTTGTACTGTCTGAACAAACAAAAAACACCAGTTAGTTTTAACAGATTTGTTTATCAAAAACACACGCCTGACACTCAGTAATTACACTAGATCTTAAAGCACATTATCACCTTCGAGAACATGTTTCATTATCACATCCGCAGCTGAAAAGATTCCATGTGTGTGTCACATGTTAAACAGAGGCACATCAGCGCCGCTCACTTAACAATACACGTTTGCCTTAGTCTTGTGCTCCAGGATGACATAACAGAAAAGCAAACATTTCTCTGTCTTGCACCTCTCGTTGACTTCCTCCACCCACACTTGAGAGGTGACAGGCATACACCCGGACTTCCATTATTATCCTACAAGAATGCCTCTAGCAGGATAATTACTGAAACTTGAAGAGCCAGGCCTAATCCTAAGTACTTCACTTTGTATGACTGCCTCGCCCGCCTGTCTCTTAGACTGCCGCTCACACTGACAAAGTGCAATGTTGGGCTCAGTGAAAGTCAATAAGACGACCTCACAGCCCACAGATGTAGAGGCTGAGCCAAATGGCTCCAAAATACACCGTTCTCTCAGTTTATCATAAACAGCTTGTGTTTTAAAGACTGTAATCTAACACACAGTCCGGCATACAAGTGGCCTGTGGAAATACTGCTTACAACAACTGGCAAATAAATAAAGAAACATGAAACCCATTTGATTATAGATAGACCGTGCTAACTAGTGGTCTGAACCAGCAGCAGAGACAGAGACTAAAGTAAAATGTTTGAGTTCAGATCTGTGACTGACAGGTGCTCAGACAGATCATTAGTATTCTGTCTGGACATATTTGCGTGACAAGACCCATCACATGACACGCAGATTGTAGAGATATTTGTTATTTACCATACAATTATACTAATATGGCAGACAAATTATGCTCATCCAAATTACTGTACCATTTACATGGTTTCCATAATAACCAACAACAGGCAACTGTTAAAAACAACGCAATTCCCTGAGTTTATTAATTTAACAAGCAACTTATAAATAGTAAACATTTACCACCTTCAGGAGCAAGATGCATACATTTTATTATTGCACTTCATCTGTCTATTTCATGTTCATTTTAACACACTGTATGTGATTAGTCTGGTGTTTGTTTTGCTTTTCATATTGTTGATAGTTAACTTTAAAAGAAAATGCAAACTTTAAAGGGTTTAGTCCATTCATCGCAGGAGGAAGCAGAGGCACCCATCCTCCCAGACAAAGCAGGGAACAGCTGGCTGATCGATACCCGACAAAAGCTCAGAGGTTAGAGCAGTCAAAAGATTGTTAACTAGCCATTTTATTTGCCAGACATTTATATCATTGTTTATGGTTCAGTACACCCCTTGAGCCGGGTCCATGCTGCACACCTGTGCTTGGAACACATTCAGGGCCTTTTCAAACACTTTGAATGACCTCAACACGAGAGGATGCTGTCACCATCGTTTACAGAGCAATTTCTATCACATTAATCCACTGTATTAATATTTCTGCCAGCACACTGTCAGGGACCTTTTTAAAGATAAAATGATTGTTTTAGTTTTTAAAACACTTAATTCTTACATTGTTTTATTGGCGTCTGATGGCAGATGTTATTGTAAAAAGATTTCCATTTTGACATTCCTACATATGTGTTTGTTTGTGTGAATGTGAGTGTTAGTATACTGTGAGTGCAGTAACACATGGCTCTGGCTCGAGTTGAGAGGGTCCCTGCAGGCTGGCAGAGGGAGACCCTCTGTGGCTCACCCAGGCGAAGAGGGGCTTCCTGCTCATCTTTTGTCACACCAGTTGGGCCCTTGTGTCTGTGGCCGCTCTGCTCCGGACCCACTTGGCAGCTCACTCTTCAGACAGACATCTGCTCTTTCCATCCTCCCTGTGAAACAAACACACACACCATGATCAGTCCATCTCTCTTTATGCTTTTATCAATAATATTATCAGTGTGTAATCCATATCATCTCAATAAATTAACTATTGTTATTTGTAATTAAATATATATGCTAACTAATTGCAAGAGTTTATTTTAAATGTTAGTGTAAAAATAAACTCACACCCATACACCTCTTCTGTTTGCCTTTTCATAAATTAAACTATGGTTTTGCAACTTGACTCCTCTCCTGAGTTCTTGAAGCAGAGTGATTCTAGAGCACGCGATATTGAACACACTTTGTTCGTGCTCAGCGGCCCAGAATAACTCGGTCATTATGGTAGCGAAGGGGACAGGTTTTGAGTTTGATTTCATGATGGTAATATGGCCCATGTGTGGAGAAGAAAGCCTTCAATGGGGACATCTGTTCGACGCGGCTTACAGTTACAGGGGTGCGACAGGAACAACCTTTGCATACCATATGAAGTGGGAGCGACCCTTTAGCCGCTGCGCAACAGGCAACAATAGACTTTGGGGCATTAGTGATGAGAGTACACCTGTGTGAAATATCACGTACATCTCTGTAGCGGCGCTCCTTATTCCACCCTCGTGCCTATTACATAAAATCGTCGCTAATTTGTATAATAAAATAAATACGCACGCGTTTTTAAGGCTTTATTTAATCGTGTGCCGTTTTACGCATAGCCTATATTTCCATATGTGTGTCTTTTAATTTGTAGGAAGTGTTTTCTTCATAATGCGTTTGTTGGAAATGTCCCTGGTAATTGCCTCGTCGGTAGGCTATAACATTTCTGTTGTAAGGTTTAGAGTTACAGCCGAGTCAGGAGAGGTATAGGCTACAGTTTATTCAGACGCCGAGGGTCAATCAGTGCGCGTCGCAGTGGAGCACGTATGTAGCTTTGATTCTCATCATGCACTTTTTAAATTATATTATTGTTGTGTGCTGCGTGATTTTAATGTTTTGCCTGTGTGTTTGTGCCATTTGACATAGATAAAATAACAACCAAGAGCAGCAACCAGATCGATAGTTTTTATCCTTTCTGTTTTCAACATCAGCAAGTGTCTGTGCGCGCTGCTACAAATGGAGAATTTAGATTTAGTTTATTCGTTTTTAAATGTTAATAGCGTGTATGATACATCTGGAGATACACGTAAATTATTAAAGGACGCAGTGTAATAAAACTTTATTTAATTATGTTTTTTATTTATTTATTTTTGTCTTGTATGGACTGGCAATTTAGTTTTGAAATTGATAATATTAAATTGGAGGTCTTTTTGTTTTTAGTTTTATATGTTATGTGTTTACACGCGGGCGTAAAACAATGTAGGCTAAATAAATCCCAAAGCTGTTGTCCAATCCCAGAAACACAAGTATTAATCAGACAGTCCATCTATCACGCGGTGTAATAACGGAAGCGACATGGCTTAGGCAGATGATGTGATGAATAATCCGTGGTCGTTTTAATTAACTTTTCCCTGTCCTGTAATGACCAAGCTGGTCAACAGAGCCGGTCAATAAGCATGTTAATATCAAACAAATAAAAGTGCGGATGATTAAAAACCTCCTGCGTTATTAAATTTGAAATTCAAATGAAATGTATGCTTCTAATGCACACTGCATGCTAATAGCGCTCAGATTGAGTCCCTGCCTTTAACACACATGGCTCCTTCTTCTCATTATGTAACAGCAGTTTCCTTTATAGATTTAACAAAATGTCAACGGGCAAAGTGATGAACCTATTTAATTTAACCAGCTCATCATTTGGTTTTACTTTTGTGCAACTACTTAATGAAGACTAGGCTATAACACTACATTAGGTTATGCTATTTGTATCAGCCACCTGTGTTATTTCTCTGTTAATAAGTTTTGAAATCTGTCGTTTTTATTTCTGTAATGTTGGGGGCAGAAAAGGCAAAAGTCAACTACTACGACCTTTCACTCATTCTTTGAGCTAATATCTTATATTGAGCTACCTTCCAACGGTATGCGTTGGTTTTAATCAAAACTGTCAAGATAATTGCGCACAATTACAGTAATGTTAAAAGTCAGAAATTGCAAAGGTCCGTTGGTCCGGGGCAAGAACAAAGTGCTCTTTATAATGTTTAAACCCTTGTGTATATTAACTTTAAGAGGTTAAAACTTCCAGTGGTTTTAGTTATGAACAGACACAATAAGTGCGACAGCGGCTGAGACTGGCACAAAACAAGTAGGCCCATTACGCACGACCTGTCGCGAATGGAAGTTGGCCCTGAAACCATAATAGTTTCAAACTTGCACAAAGAAGAGAAAAATCGACATTTACAGAAAACTATGACATGGCCAGAGTGAACTGTTACTTTTCTTGTGGCTTTTTATTTTAGATTATCTACCCTGGTGTAGACATATATCTCGTCAATTTACTTATAGCCTACAAGACCACATGGCTATGCCCTGTTTTTTTGTTTATGGAATGTGATGTTCAGTAAAATTTCAGTAAGTGCCCCCTAATTCCTCCTTCCTAATTCAGTGTCATTTAACTTTGCCTTCCTTCCGCTGTGTTTTATGATGGAGGGGGCGGTGTGGGCTGGAGGAGGGAGGAGAGCTGTCTGTGGCGCTCTATTGATGACCTCACGGTAGAATGTGGCAGTGCGGCAGGACGCGCACGCTGATTGGTCGCCCGTGTCACAGCGGCACTTCAAAGCCAGAGAGGAGCCTACAATTGTGGAAGAATGGGCGGACCGCATCATTGTATTGCACACCTCTAAAAAAAACAGTGCTCTGATTCATAAATATAAAAAGATCCTCTGAGGAGGGCAGTGTTTTTGTGTGATGGCAACTTCACTTCTAGGGGTGAGTCTAAAGGACTTTCTTACTGGTTTAATTAGTTCGTGTCATTGTCCGGCGGAGAAGGATTAAACTTACAGCGGTCAGAAACTAGCAAAGCCAGTACAGGACTTGTGTTTTCGGAAACTGCTCGTCCAGAGATCTACAGAGGATATAGCCAATCAGTTAGAATTGTTGCTCAAACGCTGATGTTTACTTTGTGTCCTGTTTGGCATGCGCTTGTAAACGCAGTCTGTTGCTTTTGGCTTGTTTGATTTACTGTTCATCCAGGTAGGAGCTGATAAATGTTTTGTTTTTATTTGTTTCTGTGTTTTGTGATTTTCGTTTTAAATTGTCCAGCATGCTTAAAAGGATGTTTGGTGTAAACATTACCACTAGCCCCTCGCTCTGGGCTGGAGAAAAGGAAGTTTTAAGTGTGCGTAAAAACCTGTTCAACTTGTCAGGCTGACCGGTCACTAACTGCTTGTTTTGTGTTTTCAGGAGGAGCCGAGGTTAGGATCGACTCCTTTAGCCATGTTAGCTGCAACATGCAATAAAATAGGGAGCCCCAGCCCTTCACCCTCAGCGATTACGGATAATTCCTCTTCATTTGGGAAAGGTTTCCACCCGTGGAAAAGAGCCGCTTCAAGCAGCTGCAGCCTGGGATCTGGTCTGTCCGGCTTCGGGATGACCCGTAACGGATCTGGGATCTCGGACTCTTTCGGCACCAACAACTCGAATGGATCCAGCGCCTTTTCCCTCACGCCCGGGACCACGTCGAGCTCTCACTTTGGGAACGACTACTCTGTATTCCAGGCGTCTGTTTCCAGCAGCTCCCAGGAGTCCAGCCACCAGCCCGTGTTTATCTCCAAGGTGCACACGTCAGTGGACAGTCTGCAGGGCATCTACCCCAGAATGAGCGTGGCACACCCTTATGAGTCTTGGTTCAAGTCGTCTCATCCCGGGATCCCCACTGGAGACGTGGGTACCACGGGCGCATCCACGTGGTGGGACGTGGGAGCAGGATGGATAGACGTACAGAACCCGAACGGAGCCGCGCTCCAGACGTCCTTACACTCCGGGGGTCTGCAGACCTCTTTGCACTCTCCTCTGGGCGGATATAACTCTGAATACTCCACTCTCAGCCACTCTGCCTTCAGCACAAGCCCGTCTCCGCACCTGTTGACCACGGGACAGCACCTGATGGACGGCTTCAAGCCGGTCCTGTCTTCGTACCCTGACACCAGTCCATCTCCATTAGCCGGGGCTGGGGGGACTATGCTGTCCGGGGCTGCCCCCGCCTCATTAGCTGGCTCCCCTCGCTCCTCAGCTCGGCGCTACTCAGGCAGAGCCACGTGCGACTGTCCCAACTGTCAGGAGGCAGAAAGACTGGGGCCGGCGGGCGCGAGTTTGAGGAGAAAAGGACTCCATAGCTGTCACATTCCCGGGTGCGGCAAAGTTTACGGGAAAACGTCTCACTTGAAGGCACACTTGCGCTGGCACACAGGCGAAAGGCCGTTTGTGTGCAACTGGCTCTTTTGTGGAAAAAGATTCACACGCTCTGACGAGCTGCAGCGGCATTTACGCACGCATACAGGGGAGAAACGGTTCGCTTGCCCGGTGTGCAACAAGAGGTTTATGCGCAGTGACCACCTAAGCAAACACGTAAAGACTCACAGCGCGGGGGGCTCCGCCGGCTCTGGCTCTGGAGGCAGTGGGGGCAAGAGGGGTAGTGACACCGACAGCGAGCACAGCGCGCCGGGCAGCCCACCGTGCCAATCCCCCGACCTGTTGCACCCGAACGAAGCGAGCCAAGGGGTGACTATAAACGGCCTCTGAGCCACACGTGGACAGCAAACTGTTGATCTGTTCGAGGAACGCGTGACAAACACTGAATATGCGTAAACTCTGTGAATGTTGTCATTTGAGGAGAATTAGGCCCGTGCGTTTTTGAGTGTGTCGTTTGTTTCAGGCACACTGCATTTCTCCAACTGTTCAATTTCAATCTTTTCATAAAGCCTCAGAGTGTATCAGTTTCAGTGCACAGTACACAGTGGGAAAGACGAATAACTTTTTTAGGGCTCCAACCTGATGATAGTAATTTTTATTTCACAACTACTGAACAATTAGGACGTGGAAGTTGCGCTCTGCTGTCCGTGTGTTCAAAACCAAACTCTGGCACTTTATTACCGAGCAGGAGAATTTGTGGTGAAAGAAATGCTACTAATGGGATGTTTCTAATTCCATCTATACGAGGGCAGTAAATTTCTCATATGTTGTTATACGCGACACCTTGTGCCACCTTTAAGGGTATAGGCTACAACAGGCCAGTTGAAATTGGCTTTGAAATGTGTTGTAAATAAAGAAAAATGTAGATTAGACGATTTCCATCCCACTGTAAAGGTGCGTAATGTATTTGTCCAGGAGACGCTTTTGTATAGGTATTTCTAGTTGTATATTGACTCTAGTAAATATTTGAAAATATACAGAAATGTACTTGGATTTTTCTTTGACATGATATGAAATGTATTGTGGGAAAGTCTATTTAACCACGAGTTTTCTTATATTTAGGGGTCTACCATTAGGCGCACTTTGGATTTTATTTGTAAGATTCTGAAATCATTTACTGTTTACCCAATTGTTTTAATTTAAGTTCGCATGTTGTTGTTGGTTTATAATTTACAACGAGTTATTTTTCCCCGAGAAAGGCTTTTAATAAAAGCCACTCAATAAAATCAGTATAAATTGAGACGCATTGAATCCACTGTTTGTTTGATTGGACAGAAGTGTGCAAGTGTTTTAGGATTTTAAGAAGGCATAGTACTAAAAAATACAAATTAAATATTACAAAAAACCTTGTGACGCATTCAATATGTAAAAAAAAACACCGCGCTGTGCGTTATGCTCCTCATTAAAAAGGCCCCGAGTTTTTGAAGATCATAGTCATAAGAAATATTCCTTAATTGTGGTTTTAGTCGTAATTTTAAATAAGTGACAAACAGAAACATAACATCGAGTTTAGAAAATAATGTAAAAAGTAGCCTATTGTTTATAAATTAACTTTCTTATATTTTATAAGGCTATTGCTATAGGCCTAATAATCAAATAGATCTAAAGTTTTATTGTTTCCCTTTTATCCGGGTCTAGGCTACATTTACTTTTTAAGTTTCGTTGATGTTATTTAGACTATAGCCTCCTATAATGAATAAATTAATTAATTAGCCCAACTATATAAAGAAAAATAAATAAAACAGTGTGGTCTATACAGTTAAACTAAATGGCCCATAAGCCATTTTAATTTAGAATCAATCTATTTATTTCAGTTGGTGCTGCATTATAAAATGTATTTAGACTTTATCATTACAAGTGCCAATACTATCAGAACTAATATGGCTATCACATATTACATTTTAGCATAAGAGTTTTTAACACTGCTGTAAACTTAATTTGTTGATGACCCCTGGAGCAAGAACTGAAAAAACGTCATGGTCAATTTCAGAAACATGTAGGTACCTATCACACTTTAAAAATCTATTTTTAAATTTAAAAAGTGGCGAAAATAAATTAACATAAATCCACAAGTGACTATTTTTATGATATAGGCCTAATACTGTAGGCTATTAGATAGGTCTATTAAGATTCATGTTTTGTTTTACATTTCACACTGCATAATACCAAACAAATACAAAAACAATGATTTTTTTAACCTAAATGTACAAAAAGTGAAGTTTCTGTAAAGTAGCCTACATTCGACCTGTATCTTTTAACTTCTGAAATAGCGGCGGGTACATGCAACTGAAACAGCCTTAAAACGCCATCTACTGGTTAATCTTTCTATAAACTTCAGTTATAGAGACATGAAAGCCATTAATGAAAATGTTTTAGTGTAACTCTTGCTGCATGTGTTGCACTTTAACTTAACAGGAACAAAAGTTAGTCCGCTTAAAAAGACTAGGCCTATATGAAAGTCTATACTCTACAACTTTCTCCAACACAGAGAAGACCAGTTAATAAGCCGAATTTTACAGCATTATGAAATGAATTAGCCTACCTGATATGAGCGTTGTGGATAGCAATAAACTCTTCTTGAGCTTCTTTCACTGTCAATGGCCCACTGTAAAAAAAAAAACACAAGTAAAAAGTTGTTTTACAGACGCGACCAGCTGTTGTATTTCCTAGTGATAATCTGTACTGCCATCCCCAAATGTTAGTAATAAAAGGCATCAGAAATGCATTCATCATATTTTTCCACACACATGTAATATACATAAACTCTTTTTTGAAGTATGTACATTATATTTCTGATTCATAATCTTCAAATTGGTTAGTAAACAATGGCTTATCTGTTTTTCTGGAAGACTGTATTACTTTCTTATTAAAGAATGGCACTGGAACATCTAAAATCAGACTTCAAACACATCAGGATGTTGATGGGCTGAGAATCACAAATTTTGAGCCACATTTGCAGCTTTATGGTTCAGCACCAGACGAGTTGGCAGCCAATCACTGAGTCACCTGCAAACAGGAAAAAGACACACACTGGCCAAAAGAAACAACAGAGCCAAGAGAACAGGTAAGCACCTGAAGTGAACACATATGAGGTGTGCACATATTCCAGCTGCTGTTGATATGAAAATATACAGGTCTCTGACTCTGGTTCAAAAAGCACATTATCACAATCACTGTGGTCACTTCTGTGGTTCAAACCACCAACCACTTATGAACATGACACTATTGTCGCCCAACCATCCAGTCCACAATGGACAACTTATGAACAAGATTAGGAATAACATTTGCAGGGATAAGTGAAGATGATAGGCATATTTATAGTTTTACCTATTAAAAGCCTGTAGGCGATATCCAGTTAACATAGCAAGTTACTATCAGATTTTACATTTTCAAAAACTGAACAAGCACATCACTGCATCTTTACACGTGAGGGAGGGTATCCTTACGGTAGAATTAAGTCTATTTAGTGCAAGCTCTACTAAAAATTCAAGTTATCCTTGGCCTACTTATAACCTTTCAATTTGACCTATGGCATGGATCCATGATCTATGGTGGCCGCAAACAAATGTGTGGAAATGGTGCCCTCAAGTGGCAAAACCGTGTATTTAAAAGTCAACAATTGTTTTTACACGAAGCTTACAGATTTTGCAACAACAAAATGTAAGTAATCGATTCCAGCATTATACAACCAACCTAAAGACCTTCCTGACAAAATTGGGTGTAGGATGAGGTTCCGTATTTAGGTCAATGTAAAGTGACTTTTTAAACCGTGTTTGACACACGTCGCAAAGCTGTCTTAACCTGCTCTTTGTTGCTAATGCTAAACTAAACTGTGGTGAATGGCGGTTCTTGTTTGTCATGCAAACATTAACCTTCATTTCCAGAGAGCTGCGTTTGTAGACAGTCTTATCTCTTCACTCACTCCACTGTCGAAACCACAGGTGGACTAAAGCGCGCAGCACCGAGTTTCAGGTGTTGCAAGTCCACCGTTTAAACAGAGAACTGCATTGTGGGAAATGTGGTTTGTTGGGCTCGAAGGCCACTCCTCAACACCGGGTTTGCGCTTCCTTTGAGACTCCCAGTCCCAAAATGCCCCGTGCCCGAGAGCAAACAGTAACGTGAGGAGGTGAAGGGTTTAGTTACGCCCCAGTAAGTAAGCGTAAATCATTGTGGATTGCTCTTTTCTACAATCGCGCCGAAACAAAACTACCTACATCTAATGCCGTGGGTAAGAATAAACTTTTTTATTATTGTTTTTCATTATTAGAATAGACACAAAAGTAGGTAAAAGCGGTGGCGAGTTATTAATATGTAACTACAATACACCTGTTCATTGACTCACTGGGAAAGACAATCCAATCTTTGTTTTGATTTGGTTTGAGTTACATGTAGCCTAGTTAGTGAATATGGGGGATTGTTCTATGTACAAATGTAGGAGTTTATTTATAAGTTAGAGAAAAGTCTATGTTTTAAATATTTTAACAGTGTGATTCTTTTAATCAACTGCATGTTCAATAATACATTAATTAACATGTAGTTTATTGGTGAAATATTTAAATGAAATTGTGTGGAGCTGTGTGGAGCCTAGATCATATTTATTGGTTGCAACATATTTACTGTCAATATGCTTTGAAGGTAGCCAAGAGCAGAGGAAACTAACTACTGTGTAGAGGCTTGACAAGACCAACCTGTTTTTGTGCACTGGTGTAAGAAAGCACATTATTAATGACTGACTCACTGCGACTAGTTGTGAATAGCTAGAGTCCTCTCTACGCAAACAAGTGTCAGAGCAAATACTTTATGCTTTATTTCAAGTTTTGAAACAATGTATTCATCACTGCCTGAGGCTCACTCTAGACACAACAATAACATAACATAGATTTTTTTACTATGAATATGTCAAGAGTCCTTTTATCTGTTTAACAGCCACACGCCATTTACAACAATTGTGAATGTGTAATACTGTGACTTTATTTTACAGGTGAATCATGGCAGACGTCAGAACGAGGCCCCTCTGTCATGTTGGGAATCTGATGCGGAGTCGATCTGAGGGAACTCTGATTGATCTGGATGATGATGTTTTCACCAACAACACAAATGGTAAAACAAAAAAATAAACATTTTAAAATGTCATATTGAATGTTCAGAATTGTGAAATGGAGGCAACTGAAGGCAAAAGTGAGTTAACTTTATAGAAAAATAGGGTTTGTGGTGAGAGAATAATTTTGTGCATACAATGAAAAAAAAAAATTATGGTCATCAACAAATCTGTAAGTAAAAACCCAGTAAAAACCAGCCAAATGCTAACCATACACTAAATGGTACATTAGGTAAACATACAATGTGAGGTACATTCACTAATGTTTCCTAAACAGGCTTTGACATTACCTTCTGTAATGTGCCTAATGCTAATTTCTTCTCTTGTATGGTCCTGTCTCCAGTTGCCTCCAGTCTGGAATTTATAACCTTCTGTTTACAAACTTTAATTGGTCTATAAAAGCTCAAATGTTATTGTTTTTTTAGGTGTGCTTGTGTCCCATCAGAATTCTCATCATCTACAAACAGAGCTTCCAAAGTCACTCGAGACAAAGAATCCCTTTTGGAACAAACTGTCTGGATCCAATCCTTTCTTAGACGACATTGTACTCAGCAGTCCAGACAAAGTTATTTCCAGCCCTACTACTGCAAAGCAAAACTCAGAGAAACACACAAACAATGATGATGCCACAAGCACATCATCAGACGAAGGAAACATCGGCAACTTTTTGGAGAATAGGCAGAAAGTCATCCATAAGTCGGGACGCTGGAGAAGTGCGTCAGACATTTTGGATGACTTAGAGAGAATAGAAAGAAAGGTGCCAAAACGTGAAAACAGCGTCTGCAGCGTCAGTAGTGTCAAACCTCCTGGGACAGTCCTAAATCCAGATTTCGAGTGGTTAAAAGACGACAGAGAGGCATACAAGATGGCCTGGTTGAGCCATAGGCAGCTAACCCGCTCCTGTCTGGACCTAAACCTGATGAGTCAAAGTCCGGGATGGGCCCAAACACAGGCCACTGACTTTCAGGTCATCTGCAAAGTCGGACACACAGGGGGCACTGTACAGCTACCAGACTCAGAAACTAGCATACATTTCCCAGAAGGCCAGGTGGCACAGGGTGAAATCCAGGAAGTGACCCTAAAAGCAACGCTAGACCCCCCTCCTGGGCTGAACAACAACTACATGACAACCATAAGCCCTCTTGTTGAAGTGGTCCTTAGTAACATCAACACAAAGAAGTGCGTATCTCTGGATATGAAGCTGTCTGGAGAGGTTCGCAGTGACCCTTCGAGTCAGCTGATGACTACGGTGACCGGGCTGCTGTCCAACAAAAGAGAAGGACCTTACATTAAAATGGACGACTGTTACATTCACAAAAACATGATGCAAATGAAGCTGCAGGAGTTGAAGACGCATTTTTATGTTATTGCGGTGGCAGAGGCTTGTGCAATCGAGCCCCCAGCTACATCAGTGTGGGATTACCTTGACCGCCAGATCACTGTTGCAGTTTATGGGCCTCGCTACATCCATCCATCTTTCAAGGTTGTAATAGTAGTGTGCTGTCATGATAACGTGCCACCAAAGCTCCCATTTTCTGACATCTGTAGAGGCAACAAGAACCTGCCCCCATTGGTGCTGCAGCTGTGGGGAAAGCATCACTTAAAACCTGACAAACTGAAAGACATGAATATTGATATTAGTGTCATAGAACCTCTGTTTAAAATCCAACCAAATGATACACATAAAGAAGTAAGACAAAGCCAGCTCAAAATAGGCTCCATTTTACATTTGCCCGTAGCATTATCTTGTGCCAGGACAGCAGAAATAGTGCCTTTTACCTTAGATATACATGTGACAGAATCTAACTCTGAAACTGTAGCACAATTTGAAGTAACATCACCGACTGCTGCACCGCTACGATCGGAAAAACGATCCAGGCAATTTGAAAAACGACTTGAAATGCCAACAAGTCCAACAATACCGGAGGAGAGCCTGCCAGATTTGCCAAGTTTTCAGAACAATCCGGTGAATGTGCAGTGGTACGGAGTAGCTCTGAAGTCAGTTATCCGACAGCCACGTGTGGACTACCTTTTGGAGTACTTCAAAGGGGACACGATGGCTCTTTTATCTAAGGGGACGGTCAAATCTGTAGGAAACTCAAAAGTGAAGGAGTGGTATATTGGGTTTCTCCGAGGCAGAATTGGTTTAGTTCACTGTAAAAACCTCAAGCTCATAACTAAAGAACAAGTTATTGATTTCACTGGAATTCAAATGACGACAGAGGTTCTGCTGGACAACATGACCCTGCCCTTTAGAAAACTGACCTACATGTACTCAGCCATTCAGACTCTAGTGACTGAGCACATAGGCAGCTGGAGAGGCTTTGCCAGTTCATTAGGGTACCACAACCTGACCCTGGACACCATCACACGGAGGTACGCTGAGACCGAGGCGGACAAAGTGGCCAGTGTGTTGGAAAAACTCAAGGAGGACTGCCACACAGATAGCAGGAGAAAGTTTCTGCATGAACTCATCATTGTAAGTATAAAGTGATTTATTAGATTGTGTTTTTACAGTTTCTTACCTCAATCTACACTTTAACTTGTGGAGGTGTTTGCCTTTGTCATCCAAGGGCCTTCTAAAAATGGACTCTGTAAACCTTGCGGCCCAGCTGATCCAGAACACGGTGATTCTGTCGACTGCGGTGGAGCTGGGCACACGATGGCGGGAGCTGGCGGAGAAGACGGCGAAACTCTCCGCTTCACAGATCGCTGCTTATGAAGCTCCACATCGAGGCAAGAACGGTGAAGTGTCCCCTCAGGTCGGTTTCAAGTTTCAAACTATTTTACGTTAGTGTTTACTATTTTTAACTGGATCATTATGACTTTGCTATTTACATAGTCAATAGAAAAGAGAAATTTATTTTTTTGCTGTTTATATAAGCAGGTAATGATTATACCTGACATTCCAAGCTTCACTTTAATGTTAATCTGGTCAATGAAAGAATACATTTAAATTA